>JABSTR010001254.1:0-167281 GCA_013339765.2 Haemaphysalis longicornis
GGTGCATCATGAAAGCCGGTGAAAAGTGTGTAAGCACGGCATCTATTAGTTCATCAAAAAAATAAATAGATTATCTGGATGCGAACTTGCCACGTGCGTAACAAAATGCACCACTTGACCTTGTCTTTTTTCTTTGTGCTTTGAGCATGTTCACGCATGCGCCCTTCCTGTATATCTTTAGATGTGTGTAGTAAAAATTTCAGTTGATGTCTAGCGCTAGTCCTGTGTGGTCTCTACTTTTGTCCCGTCTTTACCGCGCTACTTGACCATGTTTCCCCAGAAACGCCTGCAGGCGCTACTCACCTAGGAAAAGCTGCTGAATATGCATGCACCATTGATCAAAGCATTTGAAAGCCGTCCTGCTTCGTGTTGATTGTGCTAATTTTCCTGTTTCCACTGGCTGCTTTATCTATATGTCACTAGCTAGGTACAGTACTACAGCCTCTAGTGCACCCACATGCATGTATTTTTGTGGCTGTGTTTCTAGGCGAGGCAAAACATTCCCACGAAATCGACATTGCAAGAAAGCCTGGGATGAGGCATCATATTTTATGTTTACTGGCTGATGTTTGTGTCTTTTAAAATGCTCATAACCAGGAAAAGTTCTTGCACACACTCATTTTAAACTTGCATAACCCTGCATCAGTGTTTGCTTCAGAAGAACACTTCGACTAGTTCCACCAGTCTTGTCTTGCCATTCGCAATCAGTGATGCCACAAGTTGTCTGCAGAACAATGTACAGGGCAGCCGTGCCTGTTTTCAGGACGCTTTGCGAATTTTCATGCACTAATAAAGTACTGCTGCTGCAAGTCGCATATTATTTGTATTCACAACACTGCAATTACCGATGCTGGTCAACTTGATTTTGCACTTTAGTGTCTCTTTAGGCGTCTATAGTGTACCGTAAAACCATTAGGTCCCTCCTGGGCAGATGTACTGAACTATGCTCCTGTGCTATGTCGCTTGTGCATCCCAGTAGATTTACTTCCTCATTCTCTTTTTAAGCATAGCAGCAATTTTTGAGGTGCAAAAAGTGTCGAAACATGAAAAAGTTCAGTGTAGTTTTTTGTGCTTAAAATGAGAGCTACTGTATTTACTCTCATAATGAACCCTCCCCCCACTTTTCTTGTTGAGAATTTACTTTTTTGTCACTGAATAAAAAATGCAGCGGGAATATGTCTTATTTTAAGCATGGTTGCTGATGCTGTAGGCGATCACAGTAACGTGATATCGCGCAGAAATGCTACAAATGCATTCCAAGAAAAAGAAATCTCATCCGTAGCCGGAGACGTGAGCGCGAATGCCGCGGCTTACAATTTAAAAATGATGATGATGATGATGATCAAAGGCCTCCCCTTTGAATCGGGGTGACGGCGTGCGCCATCTAGCCTATCTTAGTAGTTTGAATTTAAATTTAGTCCCTCAACTCGGATTTCTTTTTAATTCTGCCCTGCCGCTACCCCTGGCTGGGATGTTATTTTATCGACTTCCCTGCTTTTTTTCCACCAATACTCTAGCCGCTGCTTAGTAATACCTACTGCTGACCAGTTAATGCTTCCATCAATTGCGAAGCCCAGTGCCTCAGGAAGTAGGACTTTCCCCCCAATTCTATCCGGCTGAATTTCTTGGCATCCTATTACTATGTGGTCGATTGTTTCTTTATCCCTGCCACATACAACACATGTCTCATCCTGGGACGAATATTTGCTCATGTAGGTTCGAGTTCTCAAGCAGCCAGCCCGCGCCTCAAAGAGCAACGCACTACCTTTATTGTTGTCATAAAAGTTCTCTTTCCGGATCTCTTTTTTGCTTGCTTTGTAGATTCCCAGCGATCCCTTCTTTTCCATCCTCTCTTTCCACATGAGCGTCTCTGTTTCCTTCACTTGCTTTTTAACTGCCCCCCCTTGTTTATTTGCCGCAGTCAAGGTATATTTAGTCGCCAGCTTTCGCGTCCTCTTCCGCCATTGGGTGTCCACACTTTTAAGGTACATGTACCTGTGCACTCTGGCTGACCAGTTCTTCTCATCTAAATGTCTAAGCCGCTCCTCAAAACGTATCTTACTTTGCGCTTCCCTCGCCTCAAATGAAGCCCAACCCATATCGCCTTGTACCGCCTCATTTGTAGTCTTACTGTGAGCTCCCAGTGCTAATCTGCCGACTGCCTTTTGGTTAACCTCCAGTCCCGACAGGATATAGGACTTTAAGCATAATACGGCATTAGAGAACGTGAGCGCCGGCACCATTACCCCTTTCCAGATGCCTCGCACTACCTCGTACTTATTGTATCCCCAAAGTGCTCTATGTTTCATTACTGCTGCATTTCGTCTCCCTTTCAGTTTGAGGTGTTCTTCATGGGCATTCAGGTAGCTTTTTCCTTCATTAAGCCAGATCCCCAAGTATTTGTACTTATTTACTAATGGTATGGCTTCCTGTTGGATTCTTATTGGTGCTGTATGAGCTTCCTCGTTGAACACCATGACTCCGGATTTCTGTGGGTTAAAATGTAGGCCTAGGTACGTTGCCTCATCCCCACAAATGTCGGCCAGTTTTTGAAGGTCTTCCGCATTATCTGCCAGCAACACCATATCGTCCGCGTACATCAATCCCGGAATCCGTTGCTCCACCAACTCTCCATTGCTTCGGTACGACAAGTCAAAGCCTAATCCACTCTTCTCCAATCGTCTTTCCATTCCTCTAATGTACAGTGTGAACAGCAATGGCGAAAGGGGGCACCCCTGTTTTAAACCTCTTCGAATGTACACGGGCTCTGTGCCTGTACGTCCTTCCCATGTAATATGGACCTTGTTATCCTCATATATTGCCCTTAGCAGCCCCACAAATTCTGACCCAATCCCCTCTTCTTCCAGTATATGCCACAGCAATCCCCTATCTACGTTGTCATAGGCTCCTTCTATGTCCAGAAACAGTAGCCATGTTGGTCTGCCCTGTGCTGCCGAAATTTCGATGGTCTGGGTTATTACAAAAATATTGTCTTCTAAGCGTCGACCCGGCCTAAATCCATTTTGCAGTTCCCCTAAAATACCGTTACTTTCCACCCACTTCAACAACTCGACTTTTATGGCTTGTATAGCTAATCTATAGAGCACTGACGTGACTGTAATCGGCCTGTAAGAGCTCGCCTTGTCCTTCTCTCCCTTGCCTTTATAAATCAAACTCATTCTGCTTTCGCGCCATTGCGTGGGAATCCTCTCGGATTTTATAGCGCGCTCGATGGCTCTATACAAGTGCGTCTTTCCCGCTGGTCCCAAATGGTTGATAATCTCTATTGGGATACCATCCGGTCCTGTTGCCGTACTTTTGGGAACACTGTGTTCTGCCTTTTTCCATTCCAAAAATTCGATATTGAATTTTTTTTCTGTCGCTCTTCTATTCGCCCCGAGCGCGAACACAGTCGGCCCCTGGCGGCGGCGGGACGAACCGCTCCTAGTGTGGATGGCGCTCTCGCGTCGTCTGCTTTTTCACGTTGCGTGCGGCGCAAGACGCGTGCTGCACCCGACAAAACAACCAATATGTGTGCTCGTTTGGCAGTAAGCAATGACATAGTTACCTCTGCTTGCGCATTTCCTCTAGAAACGCAATAATCAGCGGCCGTTGCGGGTTAATGCGCTGGTTTAATTCCACAAAACATCTTCGCCCTGGTCACCGCTTGAGTGTGAAACGTGTTATAAACATTGCTTCCACACATTGCACTTTTCTTATTGTTGAGTGCAGTCGTCTGCCGTTTCGGGAACGTCGAAGGGTGCTTTTTGAAGGTGGCGTGGTGATTATTTAAAGGATAAAAGTTTAGTACGCGAAACGGGTAAGAAGCGACAAGACCTGTGCATACGCGTGCAAATTCCACACCCTTGTAAAATTGCGCTGTGTCCTTATAGAAAGAAGAAACAAACAAAAACATTTACACTGCACACGACCCGTGCGCTATCGCTCATACAATACCGGACACGTATTTTACACCCGCAAGCGCCTGTGTGATCGTGTCCTTCCCGTACCTTTTCTAAAATAAATACCATTTTTGGACAGTCGTTGTTTATACTGAGGAGGAGGAATAAACATTTATTCAACTGTATCGAGTTGCTAATTTTACGTATTATTTAAAATACGTTTCTATGGATGGGCAAGAGTACTTAGGGCCGATTTCTCGGTAAAATTAAGCAGTTGAGTTTGCGTCTGTCATGTGGCATTTCGTGTGTCATTTTCATATATATCATTTCCAAATCCGACATGAATCACCTTGTCCAGAAACGTTCTCACTCAGCATAACCAAATGCCCTATATGGTCACGTCTTAACCTCTTGAGATGAACCTAAGTTTAAAGAAATAGAAGAAAACGCGTAATATAATGCTCATTGTTGCCCACATGTGTGAGGGGTGTGTGCCATGACTCGCTGTTTTTTTTTCCCCACAATGCTTGCTTTCAATACAATTTTAAAAAAGGCGAGCCACAATTCCTGGACCATCCCGGACCAAAGGGGGGTTAGTCAGTTTTGAAAATACGTACTGCTTTTTCACCGCTACAGAACACGACGCCTAGTTTCGATTGTAAGTAATACTGATAACCACAGTTTGGCTTTTCGCGTTACATGCGTTCTCTTCTCGCTGCTCTTGCAACGTTGGCAGGAACCCCCCCCACCCCCCCCCCCTTCCCGAAAAAAAAAACTAAATGGACAGAATTTCATTTTTTAACCAATCCTCACGAATTGCCAAGAGGAAGGCGATATTCAGTTTACAAAACAAAGTAGTTACGAGGAACCCGTTGCGCTGATTCGCAAGATATAAAAAGGAAATGTTTTACTACATCTGCAACAGCGCAACTTCATTTATTGCCATCTTTAGGGTTCGTAAGCGACGATACGCAAGAATGCCAATTAACACACCTCGCTGTTGCAGGCACCTGTTAGATTTTAAAAGGAACGCAAATGGTCAACAGAGCAGCCGTAACAGAAAATTTGTGCTCACTGTGAAGTCCTAGAAGCTTGGTTTGCACACTGTAAACGCTGTAAACCTGCTTGTCACTTTGCGAAAACCTAGCTAAACATGAGATGTTGATTGTACTGCGTGCGTTGACAATTCAATTCGCAAGTTCACTTGCGACGAAAGCCGTAAATAAGTGATCCGAAACCGTTATTCATCAAACCTGCCTTCAGAGTCGTTAAACTTTCATTTAAAAGACCCGTTAGAGAGGTTACATTTATACTTCTGCTCTGATAAAAATTCAGTAATTTTATGTTGCCTTTTGAACACACAAAAGTATCGTCAGCTCTTAGAATTTCGGGGCAGTTAAGTAGTGTTACCGTTTCAGGGCATCCCACAATTGCAATAATGCGTCATGCTACCAGTGAAAGCGATTGAGATTGCCGTTGTAAACTGAATTTCAGAGATCGAGGCTTCCTGATTTGTTTCTATTTATGCTTTTATTGAAGGCTCAAAGCCATAGTCTGGAAAGATCGAGCTTGCTACGAGCCACAGCGTACAAGTGCATTGTCGCAATCACGGCTATTCTGAGATTCCCAATGAGTCATCGCTTTTTTTGGCGTAGTAATGAAAACTGACTGCCGCTTCCATGCTATACACTGAACGTTGAGGAACCGAACCACAGCATACCACTCTTGTTTGCACCTTTCGTGCGCACATACGGCGGGAAAAAGGCACGAAGCGCGCCCACAGTGTGCATTCTTACGGGCCGCTCAGCGGAGCATCCACACTAGCAGCGCGACGCTGTCGCCACCTACATGTCGAGCTCGCGGCGAATTGGCCTGCGCGTTTGCGGTGCGCCACCTGTTGAATGCAAACCAAACCTTGCGCCATAAAAACGTTGCGGTGTGCGAAGTTCGAACAAAGCACCAAACGTACTCCGCACTCCTTCCCTGCTATTTGATGTTTAGGCTGGTTCTGCCGGCGTGCGAACAAAGCAGTAAACGTACTCCGCACTTCTCTGCTCTTGTTTAGGGCTCGTTCACGTAAGGTCCCTGGGACCTTACGTTCACGGCACCAGCAGAATCAGTGGCGTAGAGTTTGCTGCAATTTTACGGTTTCTTTCTAGTTCGACGGCGAAGTAGCAGTTAATTTCTTCAGCCGTTGTGACATGCGCGGGCGCGACCAACCTTTCGAGTTAGACTGCAAAGCCAGCGTCGATAATGTGGACGTGCTTCGTGCGGGGATGCGTACGCATGGCTGACTACTACGGCGAGGCAACCGTGCGTCGTGGATCGTCGACTGGGAGCCCCCAACCCAACGAGGTACCATAGATGCTCTTCGGCAGTGTCTTTATTTATTGTGGCAAGGTCCTCGGAGGCGTTGCCAAATCACCCCCCTACCCGACCTGGTAAAATCAAGACAGACTGATCAGTTGCAGTTGCGAAGCTACACCAGCGAGTTTTTTTTTTTGCTACGCATTTATTACAGTAGCGGTGACTTAAAAATCTGGTTACTACTGATCACACTTGCTTCCGTCACGCTGAACAACACCACGGGTCAATCATCGATGCCGCCGTCTTTCACGCTCAATTTCAAAGGGAAGAACAGCTGAACTTCGTCGTTTTATGTTCTCTTGGCCGAGGTGAAAGAACATATAGCTTAAATTATATTACATTGAGTTGGGCTGGGATTTTTTGACTACGATTTGAAGCACCCGTGCAAAAACAATCCGCATTTCACTTCATGTTCAAATTAATTTATTTTTCCTTACGTAAGATTAAACAATATCAGAATAATGTGATGTAATTCTAATTCACAAACAAATAACGCTTCATAGTATGATCCGAGCAAAAAGAGTCAAGCATGTGTGTCATGCTTTTAACATTTTCACAGATGAATGATTTTTAGCCAATTATCTCCTGCCCCCTTCGGTCTATAAAGGGGCACCCCTTGCTGAGGAGGAAAAAAAGACCAACTGAAAATGCTTTAAAAGAGGCTTTAAACGTGTCGTGTTATTACGTGTTCAGTGGATTTAAACGTAACCGAAATGTGGAAAGCATATAACTGTCCTATTTTGGAGAGAATTGTGTTATATGCAAGAGCATAACATGCAACTGTTCCGCTTCGATTTCGTGAGCGATTGAGCAAGTTTTTTTTTTTTTGCTTGGTACCAACACAAATTTTCCTAAAACGCCATTTTTCATACATGGGAAAATTAAGTGAAAGGCGAGTGCTAAACCTGTACAATTTCTTATTCCGCGAAGTAGATCAGAACATGACTTGGAGGCACATCTTTAATACAGTATGCGCATCACCTTGGAACTTCAGCATTTCTTAGTTGTCTGATTGTGAAAATTGTCAGATGAAGTGGGTAATTGAAGTAAAAAAAACATTTGCAGGTTACAGATTGCATATCTGGTTCTCAATAATATTCTCACAACTAAAATAATTCATAATATTACTGTTTAACACGTTTGTGTTTCATAAAATTGTAATTTAAGTAAAAAAATATATTGCAGGTTAGTCATTGTAGTATATCAAGCTTTAAATAATATTTTGAGAATTGAGATAATTTGTGATATTCTCTTTTTACAGGTTTGTGTTCCACAAGGAGTGAAGGTGTCAGCACAGAAGCTTGAACGAAACTGCCGGAAAGCATTCTACTACTGCTAAGCATTTGTAGATGTCAAAATTAGGAAGTCACAAAAGCAACTCAGCAGAACGACCCATTCCTCAACTGGCCAGTCTCGCCGACTGCTGTCATCAAGCTGCATGAGGTGCTCAACCACGGGCTCGACTGCGCCGATGGGCTTCGCCTTCTAAAACCCACATCGGACAAAAGTGCCACTTTCAAGATGATACGACCCCAGCAGCCGCACTAGCTCCTCATAAAACGAAGCTGGCAAGGCAGGAGGACGGTGAGGGCCTGCTCGCTAGCAGCGCTGTAAATCCCCCAGTCAGCACCGTCTACCACTGGTTCTGCGGGTGGCGGAGAGGGCAGTATGGCGACGAAGGAGTGAGCCCCCTCACTAAGCTGGACAGAAGAGCACCAAATCACGTTGAACATTGTAAGTAGCTATGTACCCCAGCACACTCCATATATTGCTACTTTTATGTGACCTGTGCCAACGTTTATGCAAACATGGTATCTCTCTCAGTTTAATTTTCAGCTTCAAGCAAGCTATCATGCAGTGTAGACGGAAAGGTATCGCAGAAACTCTGTTCTGCAGTGTTGAATTCTCTAATTCGGGAGAAAGGCAGCGATGAGCACATGCACAGCCACGGCGCACTTAACTAGACTTGTCTGATGCACCTGTCCTAATGAAGATGGCACAGCCTGACTGAAAGCCTGTGCTTGTAAAACTACTTTTAAATTATGGCCCAGACGTTCATATGTCTCAGTACATACCTTCGCTCTACTATTTTTGTTCCACTTAGAAGGAATAAATGGGCGTGTGGTATTCGCCACAACAGTGCAGCTCATAATACATCTTTATACGTGGCACAGCTAACAGCAGCCTGGCGTGGGAGCAATGCGCAATTTGAATCAAATTCAATGTGAAGTGAATTTTCACTATTCACATTTGAAAATAATTCATTTGCAGTAATCTTTTGCCATTTACATTCGAATATATGTAATTCGCGGTTGGTTTCTACTATTCGTATTTGAGAATATTCGATCTGATTCACAGTCAGTTTTCACTATTCCTAACTGTTTACAGCATGTCTGGAGGGGGCATTCAGGAAGCTTGACTGGGAAAGCAAACACAGGACAACTCCCAAGAAGCCAGCACCAGCACACCCACAGGGCAAGGCCAACCGGTGGCAGCAGAGCCTGAACAGCAGCAGCTGCCTATGGATACCGAGCCACAGCTGGAGGCCCAGGGCTCAACTGGAAGCAGTCACCAACGTGAGGTGTTGAGGTGTGGCTTGTGCTCGTGCATTTATTTTAGCAAAGCCTAATAATTGTGACCCTTACTCCAGTTACTGGACACCTAGGTAGCAACTAGACACCTGAACAAGATCTGTTTCTCAGCAACACACTCCACTTTTGGAAAGAGCTACATATTTTATAACCACGTGCATGCATTTTTTCAGGGGTCTCTTGTAGTAAAATTTATTTTTACAAAGGTACAATTGCAGGAGCTAAGTAGAAGAAGGCTACAGGATGCCAAAAAAGACACTCCAAAAATTAAGGCAATCCAACATGACTGCGTAGCATCATAGCAGAAGCAAGACGAACAAGTTTTTCCAATGCATGTAAAGGGGAGCAAGAATGAAGTAGTATTCATATGTCACAGCTAGTGTGAAATTTTGTATGCTGGCTGTCGTATGTCTTCCGAGGCCCTTTCTGACATAGGGAGGGTGCTAAGAGGAGGAGGAATAAACTTTCATTAAACAGCACTGTGCTGGTGTTAGGGGCCCCCACCAGGTGGGACAGTCTTCAGCCCAGCTTAAAAGAAGAAGTGTTAAACAGACTCTGCCAGGATCCAATCTCATACCATTAGATACATAGTCAGTTGCACAGTGCAAGTTTTTGAGATGTAAAATTTTACATTCTGGTCTTAATGTTTTTTCTGTGTGTTTCGCTGAATAGTCCTTGTATGCCACTAAGGCCCTGTGAATAAAAAGGTGCCTTGCGAAAGCGCTAGGTCAGGGGCTCTCAAGTAAGGCTTTGAGGAACCCTGGGATTTTGAAGAGGCGTTGCTTGGGTTCTGTGAGACTAAAGTGGCTATGGTGTTGTGCTGCTGAGCCCAAGGACATGGGTTCGATACCGGCTGCGGTAGCAATTTTCCTGATAGAAGTGAAAAGCGAAAGCGTCTGTGTGTCGAGATTTCGGCGCACGTTAACTCTTCCTAGCTGTTCCTAGGTGACCAAAATTAAACCCCAGCTGTCTCCACTACAGCGCGCCTCATAAGCAAGGTGTAGTTTCGGTACTTTAAAGGGGTCCTGAAATACCTTCCGCCGATGCATGGATGTACATGTACCCAAATAAAGCAATGTATTTGCAATCTCCTCCCGCAAGAATTTTGTTAAAGCGATTAGTATTAGCTGAGAAATCGTAAATAAAAAACCGCGCATTATCGTCGCTCCGCGTTTCCTCCTCCTTTCGACTACTCTCCGCTGTTGACGGCGCGCGAGCCTTGCCTCCCATGATGCTGCGCTCCGCAGCGGTGACGTACTTCCGCTGTTGCGCAGCTCAGACTGTCGTCTGCTATGGGCAAGCTTTGTTGACACCATGAATCCCGCACGCCGCTCAAGGCTGGAAAAGCGAACGAAAAATCTGGCCGCATGTATGCGGCGGCCTGGCCTTGCCCTTTCGCGGTGTACGTTGCTGGCGGCACATGACTTTTTATCGGCGGCGAACTCGCAGTCGCACGGGGAGGGTCGTGCGCTCGTTCCCTTGATGCACCGCGCACTGTTTATCCAAAAAGCGCCGTATCCATGGAGGAAGAAAAAGTTGCCGTATCAGATGTGGCCCCGCTGGTGCCGGGTCTTATTTTGCGGCGGTGGTAATTCCTGCCGGCGGCATGTGAAAAAGTCATATTAAACCGATACAGAACGCGTGCACAAAACGCTTCAATCATGTGACCAGTTCAGCTTGGGGCGACGCGTGGTGGAGAGTGGCAACGTTGGCAAAACATGCTTCGCCGCGGCTCTGAGCTTTCTAGCGCTGGAGCGAGCGCCATTTCTTTGACAATCTCAAACATCGGTTGCCTTGGCAACAAGGCACAAACCGCTCCAGAAGTCAGTTACGGTTGCGTGATCCCGGTTCAGCTTGGGGCCCCACTTCGCGACATGTGGGCACTGCAGGCGTACCACTCACTCCCATTGGGAAGTGCGAGATGCGTTTGGCATTACAGGAGGCGGTGGTGTGTGTCACGGACGCCTTTGTTTCGCGATGAAATGCGACGTTGTGCTTCTGCGGGTGGATAGTGCTTCCCATGGTCTGGATTATCTTTCTCGAGCGACGTACGACTAAACCTCGCATGGGGTATGTGCAGTGTGCGTGGCTAAAAGCCATCGGCTTGTGCGCCAGAGTTAAGTGACTTGCTGTTCGTCCCCGCAAAGCGCGCGCGAGGTGAGTACCGAATTTACGACGGGCAGGAGGCAACCCATCCTCTGTCAATCGTGGTTCAGACTTGGAACGCATGTTGTGACGTTGTGTTCGTTAGAAACACATCTCTGGATTGTTTTGAAGTTGAATAAAATGTATGCGTCAAACCCGGGCATTCGGCTCAGGGCGTTCTCTGCGATTGCACGAAAGAAGCGCCACGGGGCTTCAACGCTTTCTTTATGGAACGTACTCAGGTAACAGAATATCCATGTCGTGTTATGGCCGTGTTGCATTCAATACAAACGGTTAAGCGTTTGTTTTACACTTGTTTCGTTTGTCGTAAAATGCCCAAGCACTCCGGCACTCCGCTGGCAGATCAGCCGGCGAGCCGACGCTGAGCAGACGACTCATCTCTTTGCCGGAAGTGCGTGAAAAAGCCGCCCAATAGCAGGATGTCTAGCTCATGACGAACATATGGGAATCGATGATGTAGACATGTGAAGATGGCGGCGTCCAAAAACACGAAGGGAAGGGTGAAAAAAAAAACCACAAACTTTGCAACAAAAGTGTGAGCTTTCCGCTGCGCGTAAAAGAGTAATACTTGGCACAGAGGACGTTGACGACCCAATCTAACGGTTGCGCTAGTTCATTTAGTGTGCTCAAAATGCCTTTCAGGGCCCCTTTAAACCTCGCAGTCAATCAATCAATCAGTCATTATTATGTAACTGAACATGGCACTAAACAAAGCTTTTTCTTGTGTTTTATTTTAGTTCAATGAATGCATTAATGTTTGTGAAACTAATCTGTAAATACCTGCGTAGTATTCTCTGGTCCAAACTGGTTATCTAAGCTTGGCAGGGGAAGGTGAGTTCTGTGAACATTTTTCTGCCCTAATGGGTTTCCCGGTAGGCCCATAGTTGAATACCTACGGAACACCCTTATTACTTCAGCAGTGCAAAGAAGACAATAGTAAAGATAGGAGATGCAACAAATTTTGAGTAAATCTGTGGTATATCCTGAACAAATTTTTCGTAGGACACTGCGGAGCTGCAGAAGATCTACGAGGAGTGGTGGCGCCAGCCTTCCCTAGCTGCTGGCAACCCATATTATGCCACTGCCCTTCAGCAGCTGCTGCGGCAGATGCACAAGATCAGAAAGGAGCCCCAGGAAGGAGCCTGCCCATGAAGGCAGGCTTCACCAGCGCCCGGAGGTGCGGCTGTACCGTCAAGGTCCAGCCCACAAGCATTGCCAGGCGTCGCCCTGGGGTCAACCGGGGACCAGGTAGAGTGCCTGCTGGCCAAGAGCTCGGCTAGCAAGAAGGTCAAGCGGTCCTCACGCCCTGAACCTCAGCGTCAGAGATGGGGTGCCGCACGCCAAAGCTCTCGGACTACAGAAGGGACAGAAGGCACCTAATAGGGTGCCCCTTGTGTGGGCCTCTTCATTTAGGGTTATGTTTTCTCCGGAGGTGTGTGAATGGCACTACAAGTCGTAAATGAATAGTGAAAACTCACGGGAAATCAACTCCAATATTTTTAAATGCACATGTCTCGGCAGTAAAGGCCAACTGCACTCAAATTTTTTTTGTCCAAATAAGCAGTCTAAGCTCTTAAAATCACCTTGGCGAAATCCTGAGCTTCGCAAGCACACTGCACACTAGGTACCATCGTTCAAAGTAGCTCCATGCAGATGACGTTTGCACCTGGTGGAGAGTTGCCGAAACCAGTTCCGAGCTGCCTGTGACGGAGGTTGGGGAACCTGTCCCGTGAAGCTCGCATTTCTCCGGCGACTTGCAGGGCGCTCAACCAGGTGCAGGGATGTGCTCGCCCGGGGTTTCTCTGCTACACCAGCGCGCTGTACCGCCGTCGCCATCACATGTTTAAACTAACCGCATAGGCAGTTAGTTTAAACCACCATTTTTTTTTCAATGTAAAAAAAAAGAAAGAAAGATGAGAAGCCTACAAACTATTCACGCGCTTGCGAATGTCTTGGGGTTAGCAAACCTCTTTTTACTTAAAAATAAAATTTTTACTCAAAGATAAAAATAGCGCGAAATGAGCACATACCTTACAGTTGTCATTCCTATTGCATTTACCACAGAAAAAAAAAAGATATTTTATAACTTTTTGGCCGCTTGCATCCCGCGTCCAATATGGGCCATATTTGGGCTGGCCCAACGCCACCTCTATCCTTTAGACCTTTTCAAAAGTTTGACGACCTAAATAGAGTTGTTGTACACGCGGCTATAAACGCTTGTGTGACTTTTGCCTCACTCGCTAAGTGAGCCAAAATCAGCCTTTCTCTAAGTAACAAATACATCAGCACAAATATCGGCCGTCGTCTTCGTCAAGTGCGAAAACTAACGAAACTTCTCCTTTCCTAAATAATAGACTAGATTTTTAAAAGTTCAATTCCCAAGTGAAGTATTTACTTTGAGTGTTAGATTTAGTTTATTTGAAAGTAAAATGTTTTCAGCAGCACCTGTCTCTGGTTAAAGTAGAAAACAGTGGCAGATAGGAAATGTTTTCGTGCTTTAGTGCATCATTTAGCTGTGGAAGCTGGCTTATCGTTTTAGATCTGTTTTATAATTCGTTTCCCGATGGGCAGCAAGGCAAAAAATACTGGGTTGATATTCACGAAGCTGTTTGCACATAATGTATGGTAAAAATAGTGATCGATCGCAGCCCGCGTGCGGTTTGTTCCCTTCAAAGAGAGAGACGTGATAGCTGAAGCGTCGGCTATAACAAAAGCTCCTTTTCGAAATCGTACGGGCAAGTAGCGTTGTAAATCAGGGTCCGCTTTTTTAGTAAAATATGCTGTTGGGCTAGTTGGTTCATTGCTTAAGGAAAATCGAGCGCTACAAACGAGGACAGAAAAAACGAAGAACGACGAGACAGATGCGCTACTAATAACTGATTTATTCCAAGGAAAGACAGCGATATAAGTAGCTTGTCTACAAATGCACTAACATACACAAAGGATAATAGATCTGAAAAAGATACTATAAAAACAAAATAGCCACAGCTGAAGACAACAATCACACCTTTTTATCGCATGTTGTCTAGGATCCGGTACTCCTTCGAAAACAGGGATAGCGATGCTTCACTGATACAGCCTGCGCTGTTTTTTTTTTGGATAAAATACGCTTCGCGCAGTTCTTGCGCCACGGTGTCACGACTCTTTCCGATAATGATTGTCTTGTCAGTCTCGGAAGGCATCCTTTGCCACACTCGCGGTAGTGATGAGGCAAATGCGACCCGGTGCCATTCTTCATGGAAAGATCATGTTCCCTGAGGCGGTCATTTACGCATCGGCTGGTTTGTCTGATGTACACCTTACCGCAGAAGCAGTCATCGAAGTATCTCAGGAACACCTTGGGTATCGGCTAAAATAATTCCAATTGCTTGTTTTAAATTGCTTCCATTGTAATATTTCCAGTCGTGACTGAAATAGATGCTCCCATAGCAGTACCGAAAACTTACTTGTAGAATTCGCTTTTGTGCGAGAAGCAAGTGTTAGACAGGCAAAACCGTAGCAAGGTGCAGAGCTCAGTGACATCGAACGGCGTGCGATACACTAATGTCATGTCCTTGTAGAGGAACTGCCTGGAAGTGGAGCCCTTGCTCGTGTCTTCAGAAAACGTGGTGTGCAGATCGCGCATGTGCAAGCAAGCAAGCTCAAGGGTGACTTGCTTAACATAAAGGATCCTCCCTCGGCAACGTTTCCCTGGTGTGGTCTACAAAATCCCATGCGCTGACTGCGAATCGGTATACATTGGTGAAAGCGGAAATTTTTGCCGGCGTCTTAAACAGCACAAAAATGACGTCACCAAGGGCCACACCGTGACGAATGCACTTGCAGAGCATGCCGAGAAGATGGGCCACAAGATAGAGTGGGACCACGCGCGCATCATAGCCACGGAGTGGAGTGGATAAACTTTATTAAGACGAGCTTCAGGTGCCCGCCAGGTGGGGGGCCTCCTGTAGTCCGGGAAGCCCTGGTCCGCGCTGGCTGCCCTAGCCCTCTCCACCAGGATACGCTGGACTGAGAGGTCGGAGCTGGCCAGCTGGTCCGCCCACTGCTCGTACGTTGGGTGAGGATTTGGGGTAAGAGATGGGGTTTTCTGACACTCCCATACCATGTGGTACAGGGTGCCTGGTTGGTGACAGAAATTACACGTTGAGTAGTAGAGGGTGGGGTACATGGCACGGAGGAAAGGCAGTCGCCTGTGCTCTGGATAAATGGGGATGTGGTGGCGGGAAGCGTCGTCGTTCGTGGCGGTAATGGGCGAGGATGTCCGCGTATGAATTCAGAGTAGCGGGCTTGGGAGAGCGAAGGGGCTGCGTGACTTCGCCTTCTTGAGAAACGGCCCGGTGTGTATGAAACGCGGGCAGCGGCGTGTGCCGCCTCGTTCCCCTCGAAGGACTCATGTCCGGGGGTCCAGATGATGTGCATTTCCGGGAGCTGGTGCACACTTTGCAGAATTTTTAAGGCCGTGGGTGTTATTCGACCTAGCAGGAAGTTGCGGCAGGCGGATTATAGTGAAGTAGTCGTTTCCAGTGGTGGCGGCTAGAGCGATGGCAAGTCCTTCTGCTGCCTCAATAGATGTCGTGTGTACTGTAGCGGCCGTCAGTTCTGCACTGTTGGCTCCGGTGACACTCACGGCATGTTCCGGTTGTTGGTGGTATGGAGAGGCATCCGTGTAACGAGTACAGGGAGAGTTGGGGAAGCGTTTTCTAAGGGCTCGTATCCAGGCTTCTCGGCGTGCCTTGTTATAGATGGGGTGCATATTTCTGGGAATGGGTGCGATTGTGATGTACTGTCGGATGGTTAGAGGGATGCGTTGCCTCTGTTCGCATATTGGGGGAGGCCTGTAGCCGAGCCGGGTAAGTGTAGCCCTGCCGGTTGGCGTGAGCTTAAGTCGCGTGAATTGGGAGATGCGATGAGCTTCTTCCTGTTCCTCCCATGTATTATGGATGCCGAGCTGTAGAAGTTTTCCTGTTGCTATTTTTGGAGGCAGTCCAAGGGCGGCCTCGTGGGCCTGGCGTATGGCGATGTTTAGCTTTTCTTTCTCTGCGGGTTTCAGGGCCAAATACGGTGGCGTAACCTGGCTAATAAGGAGGGCATGAATGATGCGCAGGGTGTCAGCTTCTTGTAGCCCAAGTCGCTGATGGGAGATCCTGCGGATGAGGTGAATGAGCTGGTCAAGAGTCCGTTGCAAGGGAAGGATAGTCTGAGCGCCTGAGCCATCTTTTGGTATGGTGAGGCCTAATATGCGTAGGAGTGGGACATTGGAGACGCATTGCTCATTAATGGTAAGTTCTGGATCTGGTATGGGATCTGGACGCTTCTTATATGTTCTTTTGCACAGGGTTAGAAGGGCAGATTTTTCGGGGGCACAATCGAGTCCTCGGGCTTTCAGGTATTGTTGGGTGACCTGAATGGCTGCTTGAAGTGCATCTTGCTGGTCGCCCGGAGATCCAGTGGGGACCCAGAGCGTTAGGTCGTCCGCGTATATTGCGTGGCGAAGATTCGGGATGGCTTTTAGTAGGGGTGGCAAGTCTTTCATTATGAGGTTGAATAGTATTTGGGATACTACCAACCCCTGCGGAGTGCCCTTTGGCAGGGTTTTAAATGCGTCGGGTCGACGGTGCCCGATGCCCACTGTTGCTGTGTGCTGGGTTAGAAAGGAGACAAAGTATTGGAATGTGCGCTCGCCACAGTTTGTAGATGCGAGGCCTTGAAGGATGGCTTGGTGAGAAACGTTGTCGAATGCCCCCTTAATGTCAAGGGCCAAGATGGACCGCTTGCTGTGGCTATTAAAGTCGTCCAGCGGTGAAAGTCGTCCAGTCGTCCCCCTTAAGCTGAAGTAGTATGTCTTGGGTTGACAGATGTGGGCGGAAGCCGTACATCGTGTCAGGGAAGTAGCCGTTGTCTTCAACGTGGGACGAGAGCCGGTTGTAAACCAGGTGTTCAAACAATTTGCCGACACGAGGTCAGAGAAATAGGCCTCAGATTCTTGGAGTTCAAGGGTTTGCCGGGCTTGGGGATGAAAGTGACGTCTGCGTGTTTCCACTGTGGGGGCAAGGAACCCGCCAGCCAGCACTCATTGATGTAGACTAGAAGATTTTCTAGGACGGCATGGTCGAGGTTTCGCAATAATTTGTTAGGGATTTTGTCTCGACCCGGAGTGGTGTTTCGGGTGAGGTTGTACGCTGCCGCCTCGATTTCAGCAATGGAGAACGGCTCGTCCATTTTGGGATTCGGATCGCCTGTGTAGTCAGGTGCCTGGGTGGGTTGGACGTGAGGTGGGGGCGCCAAGGCTTGCTTAATAAGTTCGTCCAACAAGTCTTCTGTGCCCGGGTAATTGTGGATTAATCGGCGAAGCTGGTCTGCTGCGACCGCCTTATATTCACCGGGGCCCATAAGGGAACGGAGCAGGTACCATGTGCGGCGGGTTCCCAGCGTTCCTTGCAGCTTGTTGCAGAACTGCGTCCAGTTGTGCTGGCTCAGCTCACGGGCGTACACTTCAGCTTCTGCCGTAATTTCCGCAATGCGGATCTTCAGCTTGCGGTTCGTCTTGTTCTTTTTCCACCGCCTGATTAAGCCCTCTACGGGCGTCCCAGAGGTGGAGGAGATGGGCATCGATGGCTGGGTTATCCTGCGTAAGGGAAAGTTCCTTGGCGTGTTTTCTTGCCTCTTGAATGAGCTTGGTAGTCCATTCCTCGAGACTGTTATCCGATCAGTGGGGGTGGTTTCTCGGAAGTTCTTCCAATTTGTTATGCACGCAGTGCCAATTTTTTGGCTGCTCGCTCTTTGATGGGAGATTTGTGACTGAATTATGTAGTGGTCGCCGGGAAAGAATTTCGCAACGAGGCTCAATCTTGAATCGCTAATAATTCAGACAACAAGCAACACAATCAACAGATCATCTGGCACTCTAAACCATGTGTACTCCCGTACATTACGTCATGCGCTCAACGCTACTTAGGAGCCTGCTGCTAAGCCATCAATCCATTATGAACAAGGGATCCATACGGATCCCGAAACGTCAATTTTGTTGCAACATTTATACAAATGCCTTTACCTGACCAGATGGCATTCCGTCGAACTCTCGACAAAGACAGAGATTGGCTTATAGGTTTATAGATGACGCAGCTACACTCTCACACCTACCGACAGTGCTACTTGGGAATGCCACATCAAAGGGAACATTAAGGCGTCTCTCGCAGCAGAGCGCACATGCAGCAAGCTACTCTGTGAAGCACAGCTCAATGGGTAGGCCACGCATCACACATAAAACAGCAACTGTATGTCACAGCTTTGCTTGTTAATCATCTGTACAGACTGTGTAGGTGAATTTTTTTGCCAATGCACTTAGTGAGAGATGTTGCTGTGCTTTGTTTGTGTGGGTGCTGCTACAATTGCTGAAGTTGTTAATGTGAATGTGCTGAGTGATATGAGTATGCATATGACTGAAGTTGTGTTTTTATGGTTCGCATAATGCCACCTTTTTAAGGCTAGGACGCAGGCTCCTGCTTGTGATTCTTGCTTTTGATGTTTGTACTTGCATATCTTTGTGGTGCAAACAAATAAACTTTGTTGCAAGTCAAGCACTTGTCGTGTCCTTCTTTCAGGCCTGTGGGCAGCAGAAATGCCACAAGGTGTAATATGCGCAGAATGTAGCTCACTCATTTCAAGCACGAAGAACTACACTGAACTTTTTCATGTTTCGACACTTTTTGCACCTCAAAGGTTGCTGCTATGCTTAAAAAGAGAGAAAGAGGAAGTAAATATATTGGGATGCAAAAGCGACATAGCAC
This sequence comes from Haemaphysalis longicornis, assembly GCA_013339765.2. Taxonomy (NCBI): domain Eukaryota; kingdom Metazoa; phylum Arthropoda; class Arachnida; order Ixodida; family Ixodidae; genus Haemaphysalis; species Haemaphysalis longicornis. Next base: position 18,814 of record JABSTR010001254.1, read on the forward strand.
AGGAGCATAGTTCAGCACATCTGCCCAGGAGGGACCTAATGGATTTACGGTACAATACAGACGCCTAAAGAGACACTAAAGTGCAAAAGCAAGTTGGCCAGCATCAGTAATTACAGTGTTGTGAATACAAATAATATGCCACTTGCAGCAGCAGTACTTTATTAGTGCATGAAAATTCCCAAAGTGGCGTGAAAACAGGCACGGCTGCCCCATATATTGTTCTGCACGACAACTTGTGACATTACTAATTGCGGATGTCAAGACATGACTGGTGGAACTAGTCGAAGCGTTCTTCTGAAGCAAACACTGATGCAGGGATATGAATGTGTGCAAGAACTTTTCCTGGTCTTGTGCTTCTTAAAAGACAAAAACCTCATCTAGCAAACATAAAATATGATGCCTCATCCCACACTTTGTTGCAGTGTCGATTTCATCAGAATGTTTTGCCTTGCCTACAAGCACAGCCACAAAAATGCATGCATGTGGGTGCACTAGAGACTGCAGTACTGTGCCTAGCTAGTGACTTAGCGCATACAGATAAAGCAGCTAGTGACAGCAGGGGATTATGAGCACAATCAGCAGGAAACAAGACGGCTGTAAAATGCTTTGATCAATGGCGCAGGCATGTTCGCCTAGCAGCTTTTCCTAGGTGGTGCCACTGCGGGCGTTCCTAGGGAAGCTTTTCCGATGTCATAATGCCCTGCCAGCAAAGAGATGGGGCTGGGTGGCCTATTTTGCTGTACGCCGCCACACCAAGGTAGCATTAGGTAGAATGTAACAGAATGACAGAACGTAACTTTGAAAAGTAAAGGGCAATCAGAAAAGTTTTTAAGAAGGCGGTAACAACTGAATAGTCGGGCTTGGCTTGCTCTGGGCGCTTTGTGACAGTGCCGTGATATGTTTCCAAAAAGCGAAAGAGAAAAAGCCAGTTCGATGAATAAAAGAAAAGGCTTTGAAAAATTGTGGTTTTTCTGGCAGACCAACTTTTACAGCCAGTTCAGCACTGTTAGCTGGCCTGCAGCAACACATGCATGTACACTTCACTCTTAAAAGAGTGTCTCGTGCGCAAATTCAGCGTACAGCAGACCGATTGCAAAGCGTGGGTGTTAGCAAGTTTGTCACATAGCCTTTGATGTGATGACTATTGCATTATAATGACCAGTTTCCCAAATATGCTTCCAGAAGTGAGCATTTTTAAGCAATTCTGCTCTCACCATGTGAACTGCACGACAGGTGAAAACAATGGCTACCGTGGCTGTAGCCAAAGAAAACGGGGGGCGAAATTTGATTAAGCACCGGACAACACATTTAGCAACGGAAGCACACACCAAAGGCCACAATGAAGACATGAGGAAACATAGAGCGTTGAAGTTTACAAGACGACCAGAGAATAAAGGGACAAACGAAACGCTTGGTGTGATTCGTTTGCTCCTTTATTCTGTGGTCGTCTTTTAAACTTCAGTGCTCTGCTTTTCCTCATGTCTTCATACCAACTAGCCCAACACCCAAGCTTTACTGAATAACACAATTAAAGGTCATCCTGCCTGATGGAGGCAACGCACGTGAGCAATAGTAAATCACTGAAGGACTCTGGCCAGATATCATTCCGCCTGACGAAACTTTAGGGAGTTCCAATTGCCGTCTCGTCAGCACGGAACGCTAGAAAAAAATATATCTGAAGCAACACGGTTGTCTGCACTATCGCAGAAACAATCAGGGCAATTTTCGGGCCAAAGGTTAAGCTGATTCCATGTAGGGATGTAGGGTAAACGGTGCAGATCCACGTTTGACAAACAGCCGTTCCAACCACGCGGCGATTCGCGAACCGCCGAGGGCGTGAAATAGAGCAATAGTAAATCACTGAAGGACTCTGGCCAGTTATCACTCCGCCTGACGAAACTTTAGAGAGTTCCAATTGCCGTCTCGTCAGCACGGAACGCTAGAAAAAAAATATATCTGAAGCAACACGGTTGTCTGCACCCGTGGTCTGCACTATCGCAGAAACAATTAGGGCACAAAATGCAATTTTCGGGCCAAAGGTTAAGCTGATTCCATGTAGGGTAAACAGTGCAGATCCACGTTTGACAAACAGCCGTTCCAACCACGCGGCGATTTGCGAACGGCTGAGGAGGCACTTCGAAATCCACAGCGGCGGGCAACACCTGACAATTAAAGGTTGACTTTATAACTTTTACAGCGGCGGTCGATCACCACAGGGTGAATGGTGTAGATCTAGATACACGCTCGAGAAACAACCGGTTCATATACACGGCGATTGGCGAACGGTTGAGGCACTTCGAAATCTACAGCAGCGGGCAACGCCTGAGAACGCGTAATCACGCACAGAGGCACGGTTGAAGCACTTCACGTAAGAACATGAGGAGCGGATGCGGTAGCGCACACTGTGTATCCAAACCACGACCGGCTGTCGTGACCCAAACCACGACCGGCTTGATCCAAACACTTGCCGCTTCACGTAAGTGCATAAGCGGCGGGAAACACCTGTTGAGAACGCGAAATCCAACACAGGCACGGTTGAAGCACTCGTAACTTCGTTAGAATATGAATGATTAGGCGTTCAATCCACAGCGCGGCCGTCGCAGAAAGCGAAATACAACATGCCGATTGAAACACTTCACGTAACATGAGCACTAGAGCCACTAAATAAGCTACGCTTGCGTGCTTCACGTAAGTGCATAAGCGGCGGGAAACACCTCTTGAGAACGCGAAATCCAACACAGGCACGGTTGAAGCACTCGTAACTTCGTTAGAATATGAATGATTAGGCGTTCAATCCACAGCGCGGCCGTCGCAGAAAGCGAAATACAACATGCCGATTGAAACACTTCACGTAACATGAGCACTAGAGCCACTAAATAAGCTACGCTTCATCTAGTGGCTCTAATGAGCACAGGCTAGCGCAGAGGGCACAGCTCCGGCGGCTCCGGCAGGTCCCAGAACGCAGGGAGTGTGCACAACGGCGGAAAAGCCAAGCGCCCTTCGCCTTTCCCACTCGCACTCCTCCTTTTCTCTCTTTCGCGTCTGAGCGTCCGGGCAATTTATTTCACGCGTCCCGGTGCTGCTATGCTGTTTTTGGGACTGTGGTGGGCCTGGCCTCTACGGGATATGGTTTGGGAATACGCGCCCGGGTTACCCAGGAGGTCATGCCGAGCAACGTAATCAAGCCAAGCGAAGTAAGCGGGCAATGTACGCGAAGCTCGGCCTAAACAGGCCCAACAACGTCGCTAAAGCAGACGACAAATGCGATGGAAGGGTACCGCCGACGCCCCCGCCGGGGTGAGCACGGAAAACCCATGGTAATTTCGCCCCCTTGCCGCACCATCTACACTGTGCTTCATGAGTGAAAAGCGTCCTCTGCCTCCCCATCCGCGTTTGGAGCTTCTTGTCCCTCACACCACGAAAGAACCGTTGGCTGGTAGAGCTAGAAAGGTTTGTTTTAAAAAGAGAGAAAAACATTATTGGTTATGTGCGTGTTATTGCTCAGTGACGATGTGACGGTGGTCTCAACCTCCATTTCGGAGCTTTCATTGCCCGACATATTGCTTTTGCTACCCAGCCTAACACCATATTCTGGCAAGTGCCATAAGCAATAGTTTCTTGAGACACAGCAATGCGAAAGGTTGACCTGCTTGCCTTCTATCCCTGGAATCCGCCACTTGGACAGTAGATTCACGGAGCTTGGGACGATGTTTCTAGAGCCAAACATTTATAAACGTGACAAAAAACTCGTTCAGTACAATATTTCAAATCCATAATGAAATAAAGGGCTTGATGCCAATCCTGGAGCTCTTGTGTCGAGCGCGAAGTCTAACCAGTAACAAAAGATCCTAAACAATTGAGCACAAGCAGTGCGAGGCGGGAAAATTTGACTAGAGTCAGCAAGCTCTAATCGCGTTCATTTTGGGAGGATCGAAACAGGAGCAGAACAGCGTGACACGGATATTTTGAGGCAAAGTGAAAAGAACATAAAATTATAAATGCCTCAGCCTGTGCCACTAGGTATAACACTAGGTATAACCCAACGATAATATAAAAGAATTGGCCGAGGGGCAAAAGATGTTTTTAACCACCGAAGTGGAAATAACTAAAAGGGGGAGAGAGCTACCAAGCGACACCGCAGCCAGGAGAGCGGGCCCGGGAAGACACCCTTGATCTCCCCTGGGAAGGTAGCGGAAGGGGTTGGGATGAAGGAGAAGGGAAATTGGAGTATAAGAATGGGTAATGGGAGTTTGGGAGGGAATGGGGACAACGAGGTTTTTTATCTAATCCTGCGAGATCTCACTCCTATAAAAGGCCTGACTGCTCAGGATGGGCATCAAAGAGCCAATTGGAATTCGGCGGACCCCCCAGTAGTTTCCGTACTAGCTAAGTTCCGACCAGCGAAGACAGAGAACAGCATGACAGGTGGGTGGAAGAAAGTGAAAGGGCTCATACGTGTCTGCTGCAGGTTGAGACTGTCGTCTTTCAATGACTTTTTCAGCGAGACGCACAGAGACCCCGCACATTTTTTCTTTCGTGGTCAACGCCGCAGTAACGCCAGCTATAAGGCAGACGCGGTCCCTAAAGCTCTGCGTTAATACGTTGACTGACAGATATTAGATGGCGAATGATTATAGGGAGAAGCATGCGCCCTGGAAAACTGGTTGCCTGGGGCCCCGTCAAGCTGGCCCCGAAATGTTGATCACAGGCAACCAATCAGTACTGTCTGGCGTATTGAATTGAAATATATTCAAATGAATGCAAAGACTATCCAGGATTTCTCTCATTTAGAATGGCTTGCTGTTCATGTAGGACCAATTACAAATCTCCTAATCTCCAGGCTTAGGGACAACTGCTCGAAACTATTAAAATGTCCAGTGACAGCAAATGTACTTACCAGTATTTCTGAAGGAAATTCTAAACGTAAGGCCACTGTGAAGTAGCCGGGGACCTGAGGAGTGTAGTTAGATACACTGTTAAATGTAGGGGAGTGTACAGGGCCTTCGTACACACTCACTCTCGTTCCTTTGATAACAATGGAAGTATGCGAATCGACTTCAATTGGATCACAAGAATATAACTGCAGGTAAAATTTTGCCCTGTAATAAAAAAGTGAGGTGTCACGCATTTGGCGTTTAATTAGCGCAACGTGCACAATTCCTAATAGCGTTAAAGTCAGAGAAGTACCACTATGAACGGTGTATACAGACGTTACACGTGCATCAATTGGAAAAGTAGTCACAATTCTTTTCTACAAGTGTCAGCCGAATTAAATCAGGAGGGCCTAATTCTCCCTCTTCAAGGCAATGCCTAACAGACGATTATATGTTGCGCTGCTGAGCACGAGGTCGCGGGTTCGATTCCCGGCCGCGGCGGCCGCTTTTCTGATGGAGGCGAAAAGCAAAAACGCCCGTGTGTACGAGATTTCGGCGCACGATAAAGATCCCCAGGTGGTCAAAATTAATTTGGAGCCCTCCACTACGGCGCGCCTCATCGCCTGCGTTGCGTCGGCGCGTTAAACCCCACAATCAATCAATCAAAACAGACGATTATGCCATTTTTTAATAATAAAATAACCTTTTTTATACTGAATAGCTTTCAGATTGAACGTATTCTTGCCTTTTCACTCTGGGGGAAGTAGGCAATTTCGGTTTCGTCCATTGAATGTGCTGATTACTTGTAGAGAACTGTGAAGCGAGAAAGACGTCCTGCTATGCGGTTTTCTGTGGGGTGAGAAGGATAGGCGCTCCCGGCGGAGAAGAACAAGACTCCTTGGCTTTCGGGAAGACAAAAGAATGACTTATATTTATTCGGACAAAAACTTAACAAAGTACATAAACGAAACAATACTGTATTCTAGAGAGCAGGGTCCTCTAATGAGGGTTATCCTATATATGATTGCCCTCACAACACGTGGGGGGGGGGGGCACGATAGCTTCGACGCTCGGCAGCAGATGTACTCGTGCGGTGCCCTCGCCGTGGGCGCTGTCTTTGCCCAGAAGTGAAGGGCCTCTTTGACCTCTGCGCTAGCCGGTTTCAGAAGAAGGCTGCGGTACGCGCACGCGAGAGTAAGATGAGAGATAGTGAAGTTATGCAGTGCAGCACGAATCGCAGCGAAGCTTGCTCACTTTGAGCCAAACCTACAGCAGCGCCAGACATCTTGTATAATGTAAAAGTTGTTCGCCCCAACATCGAACACTGTCTACCTTTGGAGCAAGAGGGACATACCACTCCTACTCTGGATACCACTTGCGGGTCGGCTGCTCGTGCATGCAGTTAATAGTGCAATATAATGGATGAGACTGTAAAAAATAGAATGCGTACAAGTCTGCAGTAAGCAACGACAGAGTTAAGCTCTGCTAGTGGATTTTTTCATGGAACGGAATAACGAATTAACGCGGTAGTTTAATTCCACGAAACATCGTTGCGGTAATAATCGCTTAAGAAAGAAATGTATTGATAAAATTGTTTCGACGATCAGCACTTTTTAGAGCGTTGAGTGTGGTTGTCTGCCGTTTTAGGAAACTCAGAGGGTGCAGTTGAAGCTGGTGTGCGGACTATTTAAATAATAGTTCAGGGTATGTGAAATGGCAGCAGGTGAGGGGAACCATGATGACACGTACATTTTGCATCCCACTGTAAAATATACCTGTGGCCTTTTAAAAAGGAGCATGCACCTTTCCGCCTAACCACTACGAAAGCTGTAAGCGAGGCTGTCTCGTGGCGTATTCTTTAGTTAACCAATTTCGCACGGCGAGAATGTGCTACTCTGCAGGTAAGCACCCCTTTTCGAGCATACGCACAGTAACTCTAACGTATGCACTTCATCGCCCTAACATTTGGGCTGGGGGTTTCGGGCGCTACTCGATACCTTTTCTTGGCGTTTGCTCGACCGTGTCCAAACGCACCAATCGGATGCATGCCGGCTTCATAACGCGAGGGACCCGCGTTTGATTCCTTCCACAGGAAGCGTTTGTTTCATTCGCTTCACCCGCTATCATTCATCATTATGGTCAGAGAAAGTTGACTTTCCTGCATTGATTATTGGCGTACAACGGCATCAGTGACAACTCAAAATCGTCGCTTTAATAAGAAAGAAACAAAATCAAAATTGTGCACAGGACCCGAGAACTATCACCAATGCGTTAACGGGGACGTATTTGCTGCAGAAGATTCTCTGCGCAGTTTCTAACAATGTATCTCTTTTTCAACAGCATTGCTGATACTTTGCGACATTTTTAACACTTGTGAACACTTTCAAGGGGTCATGAATAGAAAATATAGGCTCCGGAAAATAAAAGAAGGTCCCCTTCTCCCCGCGTAGTCAGAGTGGCCCTGGCTACCACCCTGAAGCGTCAGATACTGTTATAGTAAATATCAATACCCCCAAAGTGAAGGAGAACTCAGTCGCAAGCGAAAAAGAAATACGCCCGTGTGTACAAGATTTCGGCGCACGTTAAATATCCCCAGGTGGCCAAAATAAATCTGGAGCCCTCCACTATGGTACGCTTCATAGCCTGCGTTGCGTCGGTGCGTTAAACCCAACACTCACAGAACACAGTCGTCCAGATAGCCGAATTGAGGAGGGAGTCGAGATCGAATTGAAAGGGGTGGGTTCGTTCCCCACTCTGGGCGCGTTCTTTTCTTTCTATCTTTCGTACGTATACTTAACATAAATAGAAAATGTTAACTTCACTGACTATATAAAAACACCATAACAACACCCCTATGCCTCCTGTGGCGTGTTAGACTGCCGACCTATCTTTCTGTATTTCCTCAACGAGCCCCTCATTTCCTAACTATATGATTCTGCGAAAGCCTAGCAAGGGTCTCCGTTCTGGCAGCCTTGATGCCAAGGAAGCATAAGAGGGTTTCATGTGAGTTCCCGCGCATGACAGGCTGTAGACATTCGAGTCACGCCCCGGGGGTGGAAAAGAAGGTCCCCTTCTCCCCGTGCAGTCAGAGTAGGGCTGGCTACCACCCTGAAGCGTCAGATACAGTTCTAGTAAATAAATACCGCAGAAAGTGAAGGAGAACACAGTCGCCCAGATAGCGGAATTGGTAAGGCATTCATGATAAAGGCGTGGGTTCAGTCCCCACTCTGGGCACGTTTTCTCCTTTCGTTTTAGGGGCGAAGCTCCTAAAGCCATGGGTCTGTCCTTCCCTTGTGTCTCGTGGTACGTGACCGCCGCATGCTTTCGGAGACGTCGCAAAGTGGGCCGCGTTGCACGCGCAAGAACCGGCTGCAACCGGCAGCGCAATCTCGGCACCGGGAGCGCGAGCTTGTCTGTGTTCGCCAACGGAGGCGCGAGCGCACGTGCACTGCGAGGGGGAGATCACGCAAGAGATCACGCCACGAACGCAGGCAGTCGTTCTCGGAGATCGAACGAGACGCAAGGACCTTTGCTCGTTTTCTCTCGTCTTGTTCGGACACAAGTTCGCCCTAAATAGACTTAGTGTTTGCAAACTTCCCATTGCAGCCAGTACAAGACCCTCTCTCGCTTCATTTCACAGATCATAAAGCCGTCGTAATGAAGGGACCTCGCAATCCAGTCATGACAACGACGAAATGAAAAGAACAAACGAAGAAACGAAACAACAAACAAGAACAAAATAAAAGAACAAAATAAAAGTTGATTTGTACAATGTACGCACACAGTCTTACGTCTTTCCTAATGATGTAATGGGCGAACTTTCATGGGAGAGTTACGGTTACCGATGATCTCCCCCTCTCGAGCTTCGCCCCACTTATCACCATTCCTGCCGTGGATATGGCGTGATTTTTTTTTCTTTCTTACGTATACTTAAAACACAATAAGAAATGCTAGCTGCACTAAGCGTATAAAAAAAGGGCTTAACAACACCTTTACGGCTCGTTTGGCGTTGTAGACTGCGACCAATTGTCCTGTATTTCGTCTCGTCAAGGAGCCACCCGGCATACACACACACACACACACACACACACACACATATATATATATATATATATATATATATATATTGCAAGACTCGGACACGGGAGACTTGAGGGACGCGTTTAATGACGACGCAACCTCGCCGAGAGGCCGTTGCGAAAAGCGATGGTGAAGAAGGCGCGAGGATGGAAGATGAAGAAGATGGTGTGGTGCTGGCGTGCGCCACACTGATGATGAGTTGCTAGGTGGGATTGGCCATTCGAGTAACAGTTATGAAACAACGATGACGCCTGTGCTCACAATATCCCCCCTCGCGGCGGAAGGGGCGCCTCCGGGCGCCGAAGAGATGAGGGGCGCCGATGAAACGGCTTGATGCGCGAGACATGGACAATTTCAGTTCCGCGGCACCGGCGGTCGGACGTGGGGCGAGTAGGAGCCACTCGATAGTTTACTGGAGAAGTCTGCTCCAGAACGGTGTAAGGACCGATGAAACGGGGAAGTACCTTTTCACATAATCCCACTGCACGCATGTGAGTCGCAAGTAACACTTCATCGCCTGGTTGAAAGGAAACAGTCCGATACGTCGCATCATGACGAGACTTGCGGTTTTCTTGACAGGCCTGGGTGTTCAACTGTGCGAGACGACGGCAGTGTTCAAGGCGAGAGACAAACTCTCCTGGTACATCCGCTTGCGGAGAGGCAGGTGCAGAAAAGAAAGCAGCATCGAGGACTGGAAGATGGAGGGCGGCCGTAAACAAGAAAGAAGGGCGAAAAGCCAGTAGTTCGTTGTGTTGCGGTGTTGTACGCATAAGTGACGAAAGGTAAAACGGTGTCCCAATTCGTGTGGTCAGGGCTTATATAAAACGAAAGCATATCGGAGAGGGTGCGGTGAAATTGCTCAGTCAGCCCATTTGTTTGGGGATGGTAGCTCGATGTGGTTTTGTGGACGGTACCAGCAGCGCGAAGAACTTCATTCAGCAGTGTTGAGAGGAAGGTTTTTCCGCGGTCGCTGAGAAGAATGCGGGGAGGGCCGTGTCGCAAGAATATGTCCTTTAGAAAGAAATGAGCCACCTCTGAAGCGCAGCCGGTACGAAGCGGGGCAGTTTCGGCGTATCTGGTTAAATGGTCCACCGCAGTGACGATCCAACGGTCACCTGCTGTCGTCAATGGCAAGGGCCCGTACAAGTCAATTCCCACCACGTGGAAAGGAGCGGACGGACATGGCATTGGTTGTAACAGTCCCTCAGGTACAGTGGTTTTATGTTTTCTAAGCTGGCAAGCAGCACAAGATGCAACATACTTGGCGACACTGGTGGTGAGGCCAGGCCAGAAGAACCGGCTCTTGACGCGGTCGTATGTTTTGCGAAACGGCAGATGGCCAGCGGTGGCGGCATCGTGGAAAACTTCTAGAATCTCCTTTCGAAGCGAACGGGGAATCACAGGAACCCATCTGTCGCCGGTAGGATGGTAATTGTAGTGGTACAGAGCGCCATTCAAAAGTCAAAATTTGTCCAGCTGGCGACGCGAGCGGCTGTTAGAAGGCTGCGCCAAGCCGCCGAGGCGATTGATGAGGTCTCGGCAGTACGTGTCGGACCGCTGCAAAGAGATCAGGTTATCAGGCAAGTGGTAGGTATCGTAATCTGCAGGTGCAATCGGCAAAATTAGGGAGTTAACACCAGGATGCTCATCATCTGACTGAGGCGACAGCGGGTAGCGGGAAAGAGCGTCCGCATCCATGTGTTTCTTCCCTGACTTATAGGTCGCTGTAAAATCATATTCCTGTAAAAGGAGAATCCAACGTCCGAGGCGGCCCGAAAAATTTTTCAGTGACGACAACCAGCAAAGCGCGTGATGGTCAGTCACAACCGAGAAATGAGGCCCGTGCAAGTACGGTCTAAATTTTTGGAAGGACCAAACAACTGCAAGCCATTCCTTTTCCGTTATAGTGTAGTTTTGCTCCGCAGGTGTTAAAGTCCGGCTTGCATAGGCAACAACTTGCTCTACTGATGATGAGTTGCGTTGTAGGAGGACCGCGCCGATACCGTGTCCACTGGCGTCCGTGTGGAGTACAGTGGGAGCACCATCATCAAAGTGACAGAGAACCGGTCCAGAAGTCAAGGTATCCTTGAGTGTCTGGAATGCAGCTTCGCAGTCACCAGACCAGGTAAAAGGGGTCGCAGATGCTAGTAGTTTATTGAGTGGCGACGCTATTTGGGCAAAATTGCGGATGAACCTACGGAAGTAGGACGCCAAGCTCAGAAAACTTCGAAGGTCTTTTTGACGAAGAGGTCGCGGAAAATTAACTACGGCGTTGATCTTGTCGGGATCGGGGCGAATTCCATCACTGCTGACGACATGCCCCAGAACTTTGATTGATTTGCTCGTAAAGCGACACTTTTTGGTGTTGATTTGCAAGCTAGCATTGACGAGGCTCGTTAAAACTACGTCTAGACGGTGAAGGTGTTCGTCAAAGGTAGAAGAAAAGATAACAATGTCGTCAAGGTAGCAGAGGCACGTCTTCCACTTTAAGCCACGAAGAACATTGTCAATCATGCGCTCAAAGGTTGCAGGCGCGTTGCATAACCCGAAAGGCATAACGTTAAACTCAAACAAACCATCTGGTGTGGCGAAGGCTGTTTTTTCTTTGTCGGCCTCATCCATAGGAATTTGCCAGTATCCTGACCGGAGGTCAAGGCTGGAGAAAAATTGTGCACCTTGCAAGGTATCTAGAGCGTCGTCGATAGGCGGCATCAGGTATACATCTTTACGAGTTATCTTGTTCAGGGCTCGGTAATCGACACAAAATCGCACGCTTCCGTCTTTTTTCCGAACTAGTACAACGGGTGATGACCAAGAGCTCGATGATGGCCGAATGATGTCCCGCTTCAGCATATCATCCACGTTTTCCTGAATAATTTTTCTTTCTGACGGAGACACACGATATGGGCAACGACGGACGATGCAGGAGTTGTCCGTTTCGATTCGATGGTTTGCGGCAGAGGTCTGGCCAAGGACGGAAGAGTAGCAGTCAAATGATCCTCGGTGCTTAGTCAACAACTTGAGCAATGCTTCTCTTTGATCCGAGGTCAGGTCAGAACTGATGATACTAGCAAAAAGGGAAGGCGAGGGCTTTGATGCGTGGCTCGGTTGGTCCGAAGAAAGCGAAGAGACCGGAAGAATGATTACGGGATCGTCGCGGGGCACAGAGGCAATAGTAGCGCCTTGAGGTTGCAAAATGGGTTCAGTCGTATTGTTCACAGCGGCTACGAGAGCTGAAGCGGAAGAAAAACGGACAAGGCATGCCGGTATCATAAGTCCTTTGGGAATGAAGTGTCCAGCTGGCCCGATGAGCGCATCGCCATCGACAATGCTGTTAGATGTGATGGAAAATACGGATTCTCCAGGAGGCAGGACAAAATCGGAAGCTGACACCAATTGACGTATTCGCCCGTCCGGTACCGTGTGGAAAACCGTGTCAGTAAGAGGAAGGGTGGGTGCACGACAGGAAATGACAGCAGATGCTGATGACTAGAAGTCCCAACCTAGGATCATCTGATGAGCACATGGGGCTAATACCGCGAAGGGAATGTGATGGCGGATGCGTTCGATGAATACACGCGCTGTACACTGCCCGGAAGGCTGAATCACATTTTTGTTGGCGCCGCGTAGAGCAGGACCAACACAAGGAGTTCTGACCTTCCGTAGCCGCGAACACAAATCTGCATGAATAATGGAAATGCTCGCGCCAGTGTCCACTAAAGCTTCGACGGGAATTCCTTCAACAACAACTTCCAAAATATTGCATGGCCGGTCAGGAGGACTTGTTTTCTTCCGTGTGACGCAGTTCTACCTCCCTGAACTGCGGCTCCTAGTTTTCCGCGCGGCGGTCGACGTTCTGAGATGCTGGACGGTGGGGAGACGAAAATCTACGGAAAGGTGAAGGGGATCGACGGCGGTCAGACCTGCTTGGCATGATGATAACAGAGTCACGAGGAGAAGGTGAGCGGCGGCGAGAATAGGTAAATGGCTGCGGTCGGTAGTCATACGTGGACCGGGGATCACCCCGTGGCGGAGAAGAAAATACTTGACGTTCATCCCGCTGGCGCCGTCGGCAGAACTTGGAAATATGGCCCCGGATGCCGCAGTAGTAGCATGTTGGGCGAGGCGGCCGCCATGGTGGGTAGTATGGTGCATGGTAAGTGGCCGGTTGGTATGCAGCGGAGACGGGGGCCAGGTGAACATGGGAAGCCTCAGGAACGGAGGGCGAGGACGAAATGTGTGGCATCGCAACCACATCAGAGTGCGCAGGCCGGCGCGAAAGTCGGGCTTCGGACGTGAAGAGCACGTGACTGCGGCCAATTCTTTCTTGATAATCTCTCGCAGACTGGAGCCGAATGTCTGTGGCTGCACCACCGGAAAGCTCGATGACGCCTGCCCATGCAGCTCTTCGCGAATTATTGCTCTTATCATCGCTCGCAGGTTGCCTTGGTCAGGTACAAGTGTGTCGGAAGATGATGGCTGCAGGCGCAAGGCCTGGAGATCAGTTAGGCGCTGACAAATCGTCACGATATCACCCACGGTGGTCGGGTTTTGCACGGCGAGCGCGTTGAACCCAAAGGAAGAAATGCCCTTGAGGATGTGCTTCACTCGATCAGACTCAGCCATTTCTCGGTTCACTCGCTTACATAAAGCCAAAACGTCTTCAATGTACGACGAGTACGATTCGGCGGGGTGCTGATAGCGTTCAGCAAGCTTCTTCTTGGCCGCATCTGAGCACAAAGTGGACGTGCCAAATATGCGACGTATTTCCGCGGTGAACCGCGACCAGTCAGGTAAGTCCTCCTTGTTATTCAGGTACCATGTCTTAGCGACTTCTCTTAGATGAAAATTCACGCTGGCGAGCTTGAGCTTATCATCCCACCGATTGTAGGCGCTCACCTGGTTATATTCGTCGAATCAATCCTCTACGTCTTCCCCAGCATGTCCTGAAAACTTCTGAGGGTCTCGCTGCGGGCTTGTGATCATCCAGGCTGGGGCAAGCGGGCTTGCGGGTGCTGGGCCATCGGCAGGGTTGGTCGGATCGCCTTGCGGCATGCTGTGAATGGGAAGATGAACACGCCGACCTGAGCGAAGCTCCAGGGAGAAGCCGGGGAGAGCGTACGTGGATCGAGGTGCACCTCCACCACGTGCAAGACTCGGACACGGGAGACTTGAGGGACGCGTTTAATGACGACGCAACCTAGCCGAGAGGCCGTTGCGAAAAGCGATGGTGAAGAAGGCGCGAGGATGGAAGATGAAGAAGATGGTGTGGTGCTCGCGTGCGCCACACTGATGATGAGTTGCTAGGTGGGAGTGGCCAGTCGAGTAACAGTTATGAAACAACGATGACGCCTGTGCTCACAATATACATATATATGTATATATATTGTAAGGAGACGGAAGACCCGGCACAAGTCGGCACCGGTACCAGCGGACTAGGTTTAATGAGACCGTCGGTGACTCAACGGAATCAGCCACTCGTGACGATGATTATGTACAGATGATGATGATAATGGGTATGCACAGATGAGGGATTGGTCCTACCGAATGACGGCGATTGGCCACAGCACGTAAGTGTCCCAGAGCGCAATATTGTCCAGTAATGTTGACTGCGCTTACACACGCTCACAATATATTATATATATATATATATATATATTATATATATATATATATATATATATAGCGAATCAGAATAGGAAATGAGGGGCTCGTTTGAAAATAACACGAAATAAGGGTTGGCATGTCGAGAAAACCTCGGAAAGCAAAGGGGAGGATGTGGTAGATCATTGAAACAGATTAAGAATTTGGAAAGAAAGAAAGAAAGTGAAGAAAAAATGCCCATTTTTTCTTCACCTTCTTTCTTTCTTTCCAAATTCTTAATCTGTTTCAGTGATCTACCACATCCTCCCTTTGCTTTCCGAGGTTTTCTCGACTGGCCAACCCTTATTTCTATATATATATATATATATATATATATATATATATATATTTCCTATTCTGATTCGCTACATGCACAGCGAGGGCCTCTGTTCTGGCAGTCTTGGTGCCATAGGGAGCTTAAGAGGGTTCAACCCTGGTTGACCACTCTCGACATGTCGTAGACACTCGAGTCACGGCACGGGGATTAAAAAGAAGGTCCCCTTCACCCCGAGAAGTCAGAGTGGCGCTGGCTACCATCCCCAAGCACAGGAAAAAATTACATTGACATAAATACCCCAGAAAGCGGGGAGGAAAATCGCCGCGGCGGTAGCGTAGTGGTTATTGCACCAGAGCGGTATTCTGGAGGTCGTGGGTTCGGATCCCACCTGGCGGGCATTTTTTCTCTGCTTTCTTTCTTTCTTTCCAAATTCTTTATCTGTTTCAATGACCTACCTCAACCTCCCCTTTGGTTTCCGAGGTTTTCTTGACTGCCAACCCTTATTTCTGTGTTATTTCTACGAGCCCCTCATTTCCTATTCTGATTCGCAACATGCACAGCGAGGGCCTCCGTTCTGGCAGTCTTGGTGCCATAGGGAGCTTAAGAGGGTTCAACGCTGGTTGACCACTCTCGACATGTCGTAGACACTCGAGTCACGGCGCGGGGATAAAAAGAAGGTCCTCTTCACTCCGAGAAGTCAGAGTGGCGCTGGCTACCATCCCCAAGCACAGGAGAAAATTACATTGACATAAATACCCCAGAAAGCGGGGAGGCAAATCGCCGCGCCGGTAGCGTGGTGGTTATCGCACCAGACCGGCATTCTGGAGGTGGTGGGTTCGGATCCCACGTTGCGGGCATTTTTTCTCCGCTTTCTTTCTTTCTTTCCAAATTCTTTATCTGTTTCAATGACCTACTACAACCTCCGCTTTGCTTTCCGAGGTTTTCTTGACTGCCAACCCTTATTTCTATTTATATATATAGCGTATCAGAAATGGGAAATGAGGGGCTCGGTGAAATAAGACAGAAAATAAGGGTTGGCAGTCAAGAAAACCTCGGAAAGCAAAGGGGAGGACGTGGTAGGTCTTCGAAACAGATAAAGAATTTGGAAAGAAAGAAAGAAAGAAAGGAAGTGGAGAAAAAATGCCCGCCAGGTGGGATCCGATCCACGACTTCCCGAAAACCGGTCTGATGCGAGATATATATATACCTATAAAAAGAAGTGGCCGACTGACTGACTGACTTACTGACTCATCAACGCCCAGCCTAAACTGTTAGACCTAGAGACTTGAAATTTCACGAGTTTATTTGCGTCATTGAGATCGTGGGTTCGGATCCAATCCGGCGGGCATGTTTTCACCACTTTCTTTTCGACTCAGAAAATTTTTCATGTCTTTCTATGACCCACCACAACCGCCCCTTTGCTTTCCAAGGTTTTCTTGACTGCCAACCCGTATTTTCTGTTTTATTTCACGGAGCCCCTCATTTCCTATATATATATATATATATATATATATATATATATATATATATATATATATATATATATATTAATGCCGACTACAAAGGAGGGAGGTTTATGTACAATCGGAGCACGTCACAGCAGGAGATGCAATGGCCGCTGAGCGTTCACTCCTCTACCTTCTTTTTCTATAGCCGCTGCCTATCATCCTGGATATAATGCCATCATCGGCATTTGGGCAAGTGTGTGACATTTCCCTCCGCGCAGACGAAGCCCGCTCTGGCGAGTCAGTTGGTTTCACGAGGTTTGTTTCAGCTACATCAGGGCTGGTGTGGTCGTGAAAAGGAAGTATAGTATCGAGACTGCTTCATGGCAATAGGGCGTAGATGAGATAAAATGGCTGTAGCAAGACGTCTCGTATGTTGGCGTATAAGAGGCGTATGTGATAAACGGCAAGACAGCATCTCAGTTCCGGTAATCGGAAGCGACGTACATGGAAAGCATGTTAGCTAGTGTCCTATTTGTGCGCTCGGTGAGGCCAGTAGGTCGGTGGGTGATACGGAGTGGAATGTAGAACGTGGGTAGCACAAAGACAAAGGAGCTCTTCGATGACGTCCGCAGTAAACTGGTGTCCTCGGTCCCTGATTAGAACCAGAGGGGGTTCATGACGAAGCACAACAGATCGGAGGACAAAGCTTGCTACTGCCGAAGTGGTTGCTGACGGTAAGGCATAGGTCTCGGCGTAACGCTAGAGGTAGTCGACGGCTACTACGATGCAGCGGTTGTTATACGCGAACCGGGGGAATGGCCCTAGTAGATCTATACCTACTTATTCGAAAGGAGCGGTAGGCGGGCTTACGGGGAGAAGTTGACGGGCAGGAGTAGTACTGGGACGTTTCTGACGTTGGAAAATCGAGCAGCGGAACAAATACCGTTCGGTTGTTTAGCGCGTCTTGGGCCAATAAAACCGCTGCTGTAAGTGATGCAGTGTCCGTACAAGTCCCATATGACCAGAGGGAACACCATCATGCATCAGTTTTTCACAGGACAATAGTACAGCACCGAATGGTCCATTCACTGGTGTAGGCCATCGCTATTTAACTCGCGCTAGTCCGCTCTTAGCGGCGAATCGTATGATAAGGGGAATGGTGTCTGCATTTAATGTGATGGAATCGATACAATTTGAGGGATCTTGGTTTGGGGAAGTGAAATTCTGGTATCGAGAGAATTTGGGGCATATTACGACCAGGTGGTGCAAATCAGCGTTGACGGCTTACTGACAATATGGGAATTTCGAGTTGATGTGGGGATAGTACCATTTCCGAATTTTTTCCGGTGAAATGATGCGTCTGTCTAGAATTTGTTAATAAATATTTCTTGGGTTCTTGTAAAGGAGGGTCTTTTCGAAACGTGATCCGTCGGCGTAAGTTGCTTGAGTCGGGTTTCTTTTCGTGTTTGTACCCGTGTATGTGGATGGCGGGGGGTACGCTAGTACTTTCGGTCGTGTCCAAGCATTAAGGAAGGTGTGAAGGCTGGGCGACAGCGGGTGAAACGGAGGAGAGAAAAGAGCAAGCCTCCTGCGCAGCTCCTTAGGCTGCCTGATTTCTGGTTGCGCCAAATCATGGCCAGGAGTCCTGTCTATGCGGACTTGAAAGCCAAACAGAAGTACGGCCATTGTTTGCTGATAATTTGGTTTACGGAAGGGTGCGTTGAAAATGGTCGTGGAGGTTCTTGAAATGCTTCGTAGCCATCGGTTAATATTCTGAATTTTTCGTATGGGTTGACGGTGGTCGTGCACTAAGTAGTCAAGCGCATGGGTAATGGCGAGTAGGGTGCGTTAAAAATGGTCGTCGAAGTTCTTGAAATGTTTCGTAGCAATCGGTTAATATTCTGATATTTTTGGAATGGGTTGATGGTGGTCGTGCATTAAGTAGTCAAGAGCATGGGTAATAGCGAGTAGTTCCGCTTCCGTGGGTGTGACAGTAATTTTAGTGTCTGGTTCCTATAATGGTTTGGTCATCTGGGGAGACCCAGGCAGTTCCAACATTTGGTGGTGTCAGGCTGGCATCAGTACAAATGTCGATTTCGTCAGATTGTTTTGTGGGGAATAGCCTCTGACAACGTTTTTGTCTAAAAACGGCAGTTGTGTGGGTGATGGGGTGGGTTGTTGTGGGTTCGGCCAGGAGAGGTTGTTGCCACGGAGGAATGGGTATGGGGAAATCAGGTAAGAGGATGCGATCTTGCTTTCCCAGGCGGTGAGTATGACACCTTAATGGGTAAGTTTCCGCTTGCAGTTTTATTCCTTGGTTTCGCTCTTGAATAATTTTTTATCAATTCGTGGAAGGGCAGCCGCAGATTGGGGGTTAGAGATTCTAGCATGGCGTGGTAACCCAGTGATGGTACGAAGAGTCGCATTGAGAACATTGAGACCGCGTTGTTGGGTACAGAGAATACCGACTGCGACGGCGCGGGCAAGTGTCTGCCCTGCTTTTTGCTTTGCTTTTCCATGCGTATTAGATATTTTTCGAATGGCATGTTGAGTCCAATTCCATTTCTGTTTTAGTTGGTTGAGCCATATAGTCGGGCTACTTGTGTAACCGACGGGGATGCCAGCAGGCAAATGTGGTCGAGTTTGACGGGGATCGGTGTGGTTGCAACCATGATTCAAGGCGGACGAAAGTCACGAGCTGGATTGCGGCCACAAACTAAAGAAAGCCCGAGATTCAGTACGGTAGATTCAATGCTTGCTACTGCATTTTGGAGAGCCGTAATCATTGTTCATTCATTCGGGTAGCCCCTTGACTCGGTCCACATTGTGGTATCGTCGGTATGATTAGTAAACCTCGCACTAGTCCCTTGTTGAAGGTTCTTGGTGATCCTAGTCATTGCTATATTAAAGATTGTGGGACTGAGGATCGAGCCTTGAGGAACTCCTGTGTCGAGGTAGAAGATACGAGGGGTGCAACCTGGGAATGTTCCTTGAAGCTTGATGGAGCGGGGTTCTAGGAAATTTCGAATCCATGTCTGTGCTCATTGCCTAGGAAAGCCCTTAGCAACTTCACCGAGGATGGCGCTCTGGCTAACACAGTCACAGGGCTTTCGGATATCGAGTGCGAATACATTGTCCGGGAGTCTCGAACAGCTGCATCGGCTAATGACGCGTTCCATCCCCGTAGGCTGTCGGTAGTGCCGAGATACCGGCGGAAACCAGTTTGCGCTGGGCGAAGATATGGTTTGACATACTCCAGGTAGTGCACAATTCGATGGTTAATGAGTCGTTCGATTAGTTTGCATAGAACAGGTTCGAGGGAGATTGGCCGAAGATGGGAAAAATCGTTAACAGATGTCTGTTTTTTGTTAGGTTTCGGTATGGGATAGATGAGGGATAGCTTGAAATGTGGAGGCACCAGCCTGGTTTCCCAGGAATGGTTTATTTGTTCCAAGAGTTTATATCGTACTGGTTCTGCAAGGTTGCAGAGGTAGGTTCATTGTATGCCGTCGTGTACGGGGGCAGACTTGTCTGCCTTGACGAATAGCTGTAGAAAGTTCAGCGATGGTGAAGGGGCTTTTTTAGGTCGTAGCATGCTTCCGGGATCGGAGTTTAGGGTAGAGGGGGCGGGAGGGTCAGTTAAATGTGTGTAAAGAAGCTTTTGAGCAGCAACTCTTCGGTGTACACGGGATTAGTGCTGCTCAGCATCATGACGCTAATTATTGGTGTCTTACTGCGTTTTTTGTCCCCAAGGCTTCGGTAAAGTTTCCATAAAGAAACATAACCTGGTGTTTTCCTGAGGTTGTGACACAGATATACCCAGTTGCCGCTTGATAGTTCTTTTTGGTGTTGCCTAATGACCTTGTACTGGTGTCGGATACGTCGGAGTATGTTGCGCCTCCTTCCAGTAGAGTGGAAGAGCTGGGTGTGGCGCTTCATTCGCTTCTAAAGGTTGGCGAGGTGATTGTCAAAGGTAGGGGAATCTTCATCGCATGTAATAGTTTCAAACCTAGCAGCAGAGGAGTTCCGTATAATTTCAGCAATTGCTGCAAGTGATGTAGGGGGTCGTATTGAAGCAGACGATCTCACAAGGTAGCCCACTTAGGGTGGATGCACTGTTTTTTGTTCCGCCCATCCCTAATTCGTTTGCCGCGAAATGTGATGATAATAGGTCAGTGATCACTGCACCAAGTTGTAGTGCAGGGTACCCACGATTTCATAAGACCTGGCCAGGCCCATGTAAGGTCTGGTGTGGTATCCTTTTGAAATGGATGGTGACCGATGCGGGTCAGGTATTTTGTATCATTGATTAGTTGAACATTTAGGATTTCAGTAAGTTCAACTAGCTTTTTTCCGCGAGCCGAATTTGTTGAATATCCCCATGCTGTTAGAAGTGCAGTGAAGTCACACCCGACGAGAATGTGGGTATTTGGTTGTGCATTGACAAGGTATTGAAGTCATGTGAAAGGCCGGTGACGGTGGAGGCAGAGTAGGGTTGATGGTAGGCGGGCACCAAGACTAACTTTTTAGATGTAAAGCTTCTCTTGCTCTCGGCTCCGTCGTCCGTCGTCCGTCCATCCACCGGCCCAGGAAGACACCGGCAACAATGCCGCTCCAAGAGCCCTTTAAGGGGAAGTGTGCTCGTCTCGTTCCGGCCCAGGAAGACACCGGCAACACTGTCGCTCCAGCATCTCATGGTCGGGGCTATGTCCCTCTCTTGTTGTGGCGCCGTCCACACTTCCACTGCACATTCTCGGCTCATCTCGGGCCGGCCCAAGAAGACAACGGTAACACTGTCACTCCAGGAGCCATTAAAGGGTAATACACCACCGGGTGTTCAGCAAGCCGAGCATGCGTAGTGGGGGTGTGGACGGCGCAACAACGACAAGGGAGGGACATAGCCCAGTCGCATCTAATAAAATTACACCATCTTCCCGTAGAGGAACCCTGAGTAGTATGCGAAACTGACATGAGCTCAACGCAATTTCCCATTTCGTAGCTCCGGTAAGTGAAAAGTGTGGTAGTTAGCATGGAAACCAAACTGTAAATATAGCGGTAGCTACGTACCTCAACCTAACGGAAACAACGAACTGAAAACTAAGCACTTGAATCGACCCCATGGCTGCTTTGAATACTACTCAGGGTTCCCCTATAGGAAGATGGTGTAATGTTTTTAGCTTGAGGTGGTTGGGCGACAATGGCTACGACTTTGGGCATCTTTGAGTTCGAGGTGAGAACCTGCAATAGTACAGCCGAAATCGACGCATCGACCAATATTGCTGCATACCCGGAGGTTCTCCTTTTTATGATATTGAGGGATATACGAAAGCGTTGTAGCCAAAAGTTTTGGGGTATCCAAAGTTTCTTGAAGAAGGAGGAAACCTGGTCTGAGTTCTTTTATTTACTGGTTAGAATTGTTTTCGCTCAAGAGATCCTTCGGCAGTTTCACTGTAGGGCTGTGAGTGATGCCGGATTCATGGTTTGGATCGTGGTTGAACTTTTTTTGGTGTTTCGGAGATGGGTTCCGGAGGGCCAATAGATTTAAGAACTTGCTCCAGAAAGTCTATGACCTGCGTCGTCTTCTTTGGCTACTTTCATGCATGTGTCGAAATGTTGCACGTAGGTTACGTCGTAAGTCTTTCTTTTCTTCTTCTTTGGCTGAGTCACTGTAGCATACCCATCGATGCTGAAAGCCCCGTCTTGTTTCTGGTTGTTGCGACAGTATAAGGAGGGCAACGCCAACAACGCCCTTTGTTAAACGTTGGGAAGTTGTTGATGGAATAGAACCCAATATTAAGTACGTTAGATGTCACCTGACGGATCTCACAGTAAGGTAGACCAAAAACAAACAGGGTCTTGCAGGAAGACCCAAGCCATGCGATGGAATATAGTTCACGAGGGTGCTGCTTTGGGCCTGTTGGTATGACATGACGGTTCAAGATTCTATCATGCGATGGAAACCACAGCACCGCAAGTAACCCTGAAAAACATGCCTCAGCTGGCACTATTGGGGCAAGACTAAAGCAGCAGATTTGGCGGCCCCTCTTCCTTCATCAGAGGCCCGGCTTGTGCACCTCACGTAAATTTGGTAAACTTGGCAGTGAAAGTTCATGACTGCAGCCCCGGATCGCTTTCCGTGCAGCCTTTGTCATCTGTCTCATATTGAACCGTGTTATCACACACTAGAACCATTTGGCGAAACGAATTCGGGAAATTGGCATCATAGCGTGCCCTGTCCAGTGCTTCCCATTTGAGGCGCTCACGTACGAGAACAGATTTACTAGTCTACCGTGGGCTCCTGGCATGGCGCAAGCCCACGTGGACGCCTGGGACGTCACACCACCGAACCAAGCTATATCTTGTACACTGCCATTAAGAGCGCCTCAGTGGTGGCCGTGAAGCGTGCAAGCGAGTGAACGAGCGAACGAACGAAAGAGCGAACAAACGAGTGCACGAAAGAGCGAACAAAAGAATGAACGCACCTTCACGTGAAGTCCAAAGCCCATGCTACGGCTAACCTAAACGAAATATTATCGTGCCCTCTCAATGAGATGGTAGCTCAATAAGATAGGCGACGGCTTCGGAACTTGAGGTACGCAGGTTCGATTCCCGCCAAGAGACGCGTTTTTCTCTTAGCCATTGTAGGTTTCCTTTTCACTTTGAACAACTTACGTTTGGGTAAAACAGCTCTGGTGTTACAAACTGGAAATTTCGGTGCTGGGAGCCGTAACGCGCCTTCTCAGAGACATGCAATGAGAGGAGGCAAGAGCAGGCAACTTGGAGATCGTGGTCGGTACGACAGATGCCTGCTTCGGCGTTTCCAGTTGTAGGTGGAGGAGTCCGTAGAAAGTTGGGAACCGGGAAAGCTAGCTGGTGGCTATACGCCGCAGAACCTTGTGGGGCACACCTGAATAATGAAGCGCATGCTGTCAATGCGCCCACCATTTGTTCGAGCTAGCCAAGCCGTATTCGGTAGCGGCGGCCTGCGCCACGCATGTGTAATCACTTCGAGAAGACGAAATGACTCCGCAAAACTGAAAGTATTTCCGACTCTTTTGTGGTACAAAAGGTCTACCGGGTCTTCCACGGTACTACAAGCATTTGGGCAGAGAGGGGGTACCTGCCGACCTTACGAGTCAAGTCATTAAGAGCGACCGCGCCGGGCAGGTAATCAGCAGCTGTTCGTCCAGCAGCAGCAGCCACCGAAGCCGTTTGTGATGGACGCTGGACAGGCCCGGAACAAATTATCAGACTGATGAATAACCAATAACAATATCCTCATTAAAGGCATTCGAGGGTTTCGTCAATTCTTGTCAGTGAATATACGGCCTTCTTGGTTACCTTTTAAGGGTGGTGGTAATCTATGCAGAAGTCACACGTCCCATATCTTTTTACAACGACTACCGGGGTCGTCGACACCCTGCGTAAAGGCTCGCTTTTGTTATTATCGAATATTTTGTGATTTCCTTTTTAATTACTTTCCGCTCTGCGTGAGACACTCGGTAAGGTCACATCTAGATTGGTGTGGCATCGCCTAGGGTAATCCCGTACTTCATTCTATATATTTGACCCAAGGGCTACTGTGGAAGTGATTGGTGTGGCATCGCCTCGGGTAATCCCCTACTTCATTCCATATGTTTGACCCAAGGGCTACTGTGGAAGTTAAAAATGCCACAGTGGGACAAGAGGACCTTTAGACGTTTGTGGGCTTGCTCTTCTGGAAACTGATCGTGATGTTTCATTTTTTGGTTAATGGCGGCGTAAATATATTGTCACGGGAGGAGGCCAGAAGATGAGCGCCGACTGTTAGCTCGGTATTTCTGGTGTCGTGAGGCCAAAAAACGGTGACGAGTAAAATTCCTAAGGAAGTGCCTGGGGATGCATTTAAAAACTTAGCCTTGGAAGGATCATGTTCTCGTTCTGGCTGGTAATAACAGAGTTCGGCAGGACAAAATACCGCGTTAGTAGAACATCGGTGGCACCTGATACAAGGCACGCAACGACAGGTAGCGGATGGCCAGAGGTAAGGGGAACATCTGGGGCAGCTGGAGGGATCGCCCGGATGCTCGCAGCTGAACATAACAATGGGAACTGTGATGAAGTTCGGGTTAGCCGAGACACGTGACAGAAGTCATAATGGTCGGAGACATGGCATGGATGAACAATGCGGGGGTTGTATTGTCGGAACGTGAGGCACGCGGTGCGCGGAACGAAAGGAAAAAAACCATATAATAAGACTAGGAGAAAGGAAAGAGGACAGCAGTCCTTGTCTGTCCTATTCGCGCTAGTCCAGTAACCTTAGTCGGGTGCGGCATCAGCGCCTAATGCCAACCGAACGTGCTCACGTTGCAGCGCAGCGTCCGATGAGGTCAAGTGGCGCCAGGCACGGTAGAAGCGGCAGCAGGCACAGGTAATGGGGGTGGATCCAACGGGTGGTCTGCCCGAAGAGGTTGCGGCCACCTCCTGGTTGGCCCGACGACCAGGCGACCCGGTGCAAGGCGCGGATGCCCGGCGCAGCGACAGACACGGGTATCCGGCGCTGTGGCGATGGCCCCGTAGCCCCGGAAAGAGCTGTCGACGTCCTGGGCGCGGTAGCACGGGCGCCGTTAATGGGTTTCTTCGCGATTCCAAGCGCGACCCCGAGCTCTAGCCAATGTCGCAGTTCCGTCCCCCCTCTCGCACTCCCGCTGCCTTCTAATCATCAGTGCGCATCACATCGTGGCACATACCCGCGCACGGGGGATTGACTTTGCATCTCGTCACACTACCCCCGGCTTCAGAAAGTTGCTGGGGCCGGAGCCGCACACACTTTCAGAGTCCTCGGTGGGCGGGATGCGGTGAGGAGGAAAAGGAAAAAAGAAAAAGTAAGACAAACGGAGAATAACAATGAAAATACTATGTACACAGACTTAACGCTTGCAACAAGGGGATGCGATATCGAGTGAGCAAGTGGCGGCTAACGCTAGTTGATTATACCCGGCTCAAGAAGTCAGCTCCGACTTTATCCGAGCCTTTGATGAATTGCACCATGAAGGAGTACTCTTGGAGAAATAGACTCCACCTCAAGACGCGACTGTTCAGGTGTTTCGCTGTCTGGATGTATTGTAGAGGCTGGTGGTCTGTCTGGAGGACAAACGTTCGGCCACACAGGAAAAGATGGTATTTCCTCACAGCCCAAATCAGAGCTAAACATTCACGTTCGACGGTGGAGTACTTGGTCTCGCGCGGGGAAAGCGTTCGACTTGCATACGAGACGGGGTGGAGGTTTCCATTGTCCTCTTGTAACCGAACTGCTCCAATACTCTTGTCGGACGCATCTGTTCGCAGCACAAAGTCTTTACGCAGATCTGGTGCTTGTAATATAGGGGTGGACGACAGCTTCTGTTTTAAAACGGAGAAGGCGCGTTCGTGTTGCTCTGTCCACACAATTACATTTAAGGCACTTTTGCGTGTGAGATCCGTCAACGATTTCGCCGTCTCCGCGTGATTGGGAATGAATTGGCGATAGTAGCCGGTGAGTCCAAGGAATGATCTGATTTGCTTCTCGTTCTGGGGCCGTCTGGATGCAAGAATCTTATGCAGTGTTTTGGTCATTGGTTCAACCCTACCGTTACCGACTTCGTGCCCCAGAAAGGACACTGTCTGGTGTCCTATTTCTGACTTCTTCGGCTTGATGGTGAGCTTTTCCTCTCTTATGCGTTCAAATATAACACTTAGAGTGGTGATGTGTTCCTCCCATGTTTCCGTTGCGACGAGAACATCATCAAAATAGTGAAACGAGTTTGGAACTCCCGCAAAGACTTTCCTCATAAGGCGAGCGTAGACTGCTGGTGCTGTCTTCAACCCAAATGGTATGTATTTAAACTGGTATAACCCCGACCTACAGGAAAACGCAGTCTTTTCACGGGAATTTGCGGCCATCGGAACTTGCCAATATCCTTTTGGGAAGTCAAACTTTGAGAAAACCTTCTTTGGTCCGATTTGTACTAGCAACACGTCAATTCGTGGGATAGGCTCTCTGTCCTCCAGGAGTATCTTGTTTAGCTCCCGAAAGTTGACGCACACTCGGATTGTGTTGTCTGGCTTTCGGATAGCCAGAAGGGGTGCGTTGTATGCGGCAGTTGATCTTTCAATGACGCCGAGGCGCAACATATCCTGAACTTTGTTTTCAATGGGTTCTTGTAACGCGAAGGGAACAGGATATTGCCGCACGTGTACGGGTGTCATGCTGGTCAGGGTTAGTTCGCATTCCACGAGGTCGGTCTTTCCAGGCAAGTCACTGAAAATGTCTTGGAACTGCTTGCACAGGGATTGTGCCTCCTGTCTGCGTTTTGGCGTTAGCCCCGGTGAAATGCACACGTCCTTAAAGGTTTGCTCCTGTTTGGCGGGGAAGAAAGGTTGTTCCTCGCCGTCGGCTCCATCCTCAATAATGTTAACGGCTGCCACGAATGCTGAAGCCTGCTGTCGCTTTTCATATTTCTTTAGCATGTTGATATGGAAAAGCTTCGTTTTGCCGTGAACGTCCACCTCGTAATCCGCGTCATTGCATTGACGGGGGACAGCGAACGGCCCCTTCCACTGCATTGTTAACTTGTTTGTGCTGCTGGGACGAAGCACCAGGACATAGTCCCCTGGTTTTAACTGTCGCCTGACTGCCTTGCGGTCGTAGTAGGCCTTTTGCTTCACTTTAGCCTTCCGCAGTTCCTCATGGGCATTCTTGAAGGTTTCTTCGAGACGGATGTGGAGCTCGATAAGGTACGTGTAAGTGGTGTGGACATCCTTGTCGAGCCCATCGTCTGTCCAAAGCTCCCTTAAGACCGCCATTGGTCCACGGACGTGCCTACCATAAATAAACTCAAATGGCGAAAATCCCAGGCTGGCTTGAGGGACTTCCCGATACGCGAACAGCAGGGGTGCAAGGTAGCGGTCCCACTGTTTGGGTTTTCTTGGCACATTCTTCGCAACATAGTCTTAAGCGTACCGTTGTACATTTCGATCAGGCCGTTTCCCATAGCGTGGAATGGTGTCGTGTGCAGAGATTTCATAGCGAAGAGTCGGTTCACTTCCTCCATGAGGCCGGATGTGAAACTGGTCCCCCTATCCGTTAAGATCTCCTTCGCAGGCCGACTCGGGAGAACATTTCAATAGCCCCTCTGCGACATGGACACTGTCGATGCTCGGTAGGGCTACCGCATCCGCATAGCCGGTGGCAAAGTCTATCATCGTCAAGATATACTTATTGCCCTTCTCCGAGGCTGGTCTCAGCGGGCCTATAATGTCCACTGCTACTCTTTGGAACGGCGTGTCTATAATAGGCATATTCCCCAAGGGGGTTATACCCACTTTGCCTTTTGGAGTCGTACGCTGGCAGACGTCACATGACTTTACAAATCTTTTTACGTCTGCATGTACGCCCGACCAGAAGAACTCTCGGAGAATTCTGTCTGTGGTTTTCCTCGTGCCTTGGTGGCCAGACATGATTCCTTCATGTGCCACTCTCATCACGGCCTCCCTGAGGGGTTGCGGTATGACCAGTTGTTTAAACCGTTGGCCAGATGGCAAACAGTACAGATGGTACAACAGCCCTTTTTCTCGGTCAAACTTGTAAGCATTCCCACTTCGGGATAAAAACTCCGTTCCGATCTTCCTGAAGCAGTCGTCAAGGGTTTTGTCTTGCTGCTGTTTTCAGATCATGTCTCTGCTTGTAACATCCGTGATCGGGATGGGGCCCGTTACAGCAGAGACTTCTTGTGGAACTCCGGATGGTTCCCTTTCCGCTGTCACGTGACGGGTTACACTCTCGCGCGTCTCCTCAGACACTGTCGGATCCGGTAGTTGTGGCTGCCATGCCAGGTTAGGATCGTTGGGCTCCCTAGCACCTGGCATGTTTCCCAGTATGACGTCATATAAGGGATCGGCCATGCACTTTGTCAGGACATGTCCCGTGAAATACGGCGTGTCCACGTAAATGTATGCCTCCTCAAGGCGCCGCGTGGTGTTGTCTACGAACAGGACTGCCGACGCCTGGCCTGTGAGGCAACTGTCTGGAATAAGTTCCCGACGCACGATGACGATGTTGCTGCCGGTGTCTCGTACAACGGAAACCAACCGCCCGTACATCTGGCCGGTGGCCACAGGCACGCTGCTTGCCAGGCTTCCTTTTTGGAGCTCGCATTATTCACCCGCTGAATGTGTGGGAGCCAGTTTGCGTTTGCCTTTGCCGCCAGTGTCCGTATTCACCCCTCCGCAAGGGCGTTTTGCAAAAGTGCAAGCGGAGACCTGTTTGTTATTTGGCGGTTTGGACCGGCAGCTGTCCGTCTTGTGCCCCCGTTTTCCGCAGTTTTCACAGCGGGCAGCCGGGCTGCTATCCTGCAGTCAGGAGCACAATGTCCGGTTTTACTACAGATGAAACATGTGGGGCCTCTCTTGGTAGGGGTGTCGACATGGGGCTCTTTCCTTTTGTCCCGGAACTTGCCCAGGTTTGCGACCCTCTGAGCTTCAAGGAAGCGGTCACATGCTTCGGCGATCTCTTTTGTGGACTTGCATTCCCTCTCCTTGATGAAGATTGCCAGCTGGGAGGAGCAGCACCGTAGAAATTGTTCAGCGATCATCTTGTCGCGTACTGCCTCGTACGTCTTGGGCACCCCAGACGTCTCCAACCACCGGTCGAAATATCCAGAGAGGCGGGAAACAAGCTGGGTTCCAGTTTCTCCGTCCTCAGCTTTGGCGAGGCGGAACTTGTCGTTATACCCTTGAGGGGTAAAACGAAACCGCTGAAGGAGAGCCGGCTTGACCTTCTGGTAGTCCAGCGAATCTTCTGGCGTCATCCTTCCTATCACGGAGAGGGCGTCACCGGTGAGGCAGGTGCTGAGTCCTACGGCCCATTTGTCCTCCGGCCATTTTTGCGAGCGCGCGACCCTCTCAAACCTAAGCAGGTACGCATCAAGGTCATCTGTACGCTCGTGGAACGGAGGTATAAACTTGTGGAGGCTGGCAGAAATCGTTGGTTCTGCCTGAGGCGCGCCTGACCAGAGCCATCAGATTGCGGGTTATTTCGCGCGCCTTCCTGGAGCCTTAGGTTAAGCAGCAGGTTCTCGTGCCTAGCACGCTCCAGATCTGCTGCTGCCTTCACAGCCTCACGTTCTGCTGCCCTTTGGTCTCTCAACCGCTCTTGTTCCACTTTCACCCACTCTCGCAGCTCGGCGTCACGGAGTCCTAGCTCCTTTCCACTTGCTACAAGCTTTTCACCCTCATGTCGCTTCTCCGGCCGGAACAACTCTGGCGCAAATCTCGTCGTCCTCTCTAAATGTTGTTGAGAGGTCCTGTCGCGGACGCCAGTTGTGATGAAGTTCGGGTTAGCCGAGACACGTGCCAGAAGTCATAAGGGTCGGAGACATGGCATGGATGAAGAATGCGGGGGTTGTATTGTTGGAACGTGAGACACGCGCTGCGCGGAACGAAAGAAAAAAAAACAAATAATAAGACTAGGAGAAAGGAAAGAGGGCAGCAGTCCTTGCAGTCCTAGTCGCACTTGTCCAGTAACCTTAGTCGGGTGCGGCGTCAGCGCCTAATGCCAACCGAACGTGCTCACGTTGCAGCGCAGCGTCCGATGAGGTCCAGTGGCACCAGGCACAGTAGAAGCGGCAGCAGGCACAGGTAATGGGGATGGATCCAACTGGTGGTCTGCCCGAAGAGGTTGCGGCCCCCTCCTGGTTGGCCCGACGACCAGGCGATCTGGTGCAAGGCGCTGATGCCCGGCGCAGCGACAGACACGGGTATCCGGCGCTGTGGCGATGGCCCCGTAGCCCCGGAAAGAGCTGTCGACGTCCCGGCGCGGTAGCACGGGCGCCGTTAATGGGTTTTTTCGCGATTCCAAGCGCGACCCCGAGCTCGAGCCAATGTCGCCGTTCCGTCCCCCCTCTCGCACTCCCGCTGCTTTCTCATCATCAGCGCGCATCGCATCGTGGCACATACCTGCGCAGGGGGATTGACATGGCATCTCGTCACAGGAACATTCAGATGTCTATGGAAAGAGAAAAAACTTTTATTTTGCGACTGGGGATACGGAAGCGTGGTGGCCGCCGGTTGGAGCTCAGCGCTACGATGGCAGCTTGTTCCAGCAAGGCGATCTGAACGCCCGGGTCGGAGGTTCCCAGAACACCCTTTCATTGCTCATCACGGGTGATTGAAGCACCGAAGGAAAACACCTCTCAAGGTGAAGTGAAATCGCTTGATTTATTGGTACAGAATATTTCGACAGAAAGTCACGTCTCATGATAAAATCGTGCGTGCTCTTTTCAAAAATAGAAGGAGGCCGTCGTTTTTTTTGTCCAGGGCCTATAGCGCCGTGCACATTCTGGTAACCAGTGGCGTCCATTATTAGCTAACAGAACGTGCAAAACTGTGGGCGTCCAATCTCTCTGGAGACGACGACAAAGGAGAGCAGTCTTTATGAAGATGCGTGCACCAATCCCTAGAGGAGCAGTGACCACGACGCCATCTACTTCAACGTCAGTTACATTTTCTATAGTCTACGTCGTCTAAATGAGATTCTCGGGATGAGCTCATAATGCAGTGTCACTTCTGGGTAATGCATTCAGACGTTTTCTAGTTAGGAGTGTCTGGAAGTGGCCGACCATAAACGTCACCGGCTTTGTGGCAAAGGTTACTCGTGACGCGGCAGTGAAGGCATCCTGTAAAATCGGGAGGCACAGCAAGCTGCATTCCGGGCAGCGCGTGAGGGGAAAAATAACGGGGACGTCAGCAGGGTTAAGTTAAGTGGATACGTTAGTGCTGTAAGTTCGCAGTTAATGTTTCTAACAGTACCGAGTGTATTTGCTGACACGTCTGCAAGTGCAAGAAATTGGCTTTTCATCGGGGCTTGTCAGCGACAACCCGATTGTGGTTGCGAGGTGTCTGTAGCAGCTGTTGTATTGGGCGCTAGACCCAGGAAATGGATTAAAGGCGGGTTGAGAGATGGATGGGACGGGCTGAAGGTGGGACCGGCTCAAGACCGCTATTCGTAAGTTCGACTCGACAACAGTGCGGGTAAGTAATATTGTAGGTAATCTGCGGCCAGGTAGGTGATCTGGAAACGAAGCTGGATGAAACGGGTAGAGCCGCGCGGCTACCTACGAAATCTAGGCACACCCCGCTTGCTTAAAATTCCCCCATTATATGATAACTGGGTCCACCGCTGTGCACGTGTTTTACATAAAAGTGGGGACAGCATCATCTGTAATGCCTTTGAGAATATGACCCACTTTGTCTTCCTCGGGCATGGTGTTCTCTACTCGACGAGAACGGACCTAGCAAAAACGTCCACAATGTAGGTGATCTGAGATTCACTTGAGGGCTAAACTCGCAAGCCAAGCGAAGCCTTTTCGGCTAGCTGGCCTCCCCACTGCTTTTTGGAAAACCTGGCGAAGCTTTGCTTACAGGCACCCTAGCTGCAAAAAATGACTTCAGGCGTCGAAATCAAGCATTTCACTCGATGCATGAGTAAAAAGCTATATTGTCGAGTATACGGTGGGTTCTCATCTGGTATGAGCCCTTACGCACACGTAGAGGCACGTTGCAGGTCCTGCAAAGGGAGCCTGGTTAACTAGGTTCGGACACGATGAACAGGGGTGTAGGCAACTCGCTAAACGGAGGCATGTTGGTGCAGTCAGTGTAGTGGCCATAGCAAATATTCGTAAAGGAGCGTCCCGCGAACTAAGTGGATGAGAATACTAGGCGAGAAGGACTGAAGGGTATGCGAAAGTGGCCAAGAAATGAAGGGAAGATGTATTAACGCATTGTGAGCTCCGGTCTCGGACGCCCACCCGGATTCAAGGTAGATCGACGTCGTCAACAGGGCCCAGCGACCACGCCAGCGGAAAGCAGCAAACGAAGTAGCCTTAACGACTTCTACTACAGCGCCATTGCTCCAGTTTTTACGAAGATCCGTACCCCATCCAAGCCCGCTACCCACGGACCATTATAAGCTACGTCCACAGGGTGACCTGAAAATTGCGAATGTAGACCGGGCGGAAATTTATCTCGCCTTGCTCAACTCTGTCAACTTCACTTCGTGGCAGGCCAACCTAAAAGTTCGTTTTGATGCCACGCAGAACACTGCAACAATTAAAACTCCGTTCCAGAATGCAGGGAAGGCTCTCTGCCAACTGAAACAAATATTTTGCGCAACATAAGCCACCCCGTAGAAGTCTATGGCCTCGCTCCTGATGACTTGGTCAAAGGGCTCAACCGAGGAGTGCGCTACGTTTCTCCGAGGCTGAACTATTGCAAAATAGAGATCAATCCAAGCTCGAAATCTACACATGCAGAAGATGGGGTCAATCTAACCTGGTCGTCATCACATTCGCTGGCGGCATAGTCCCGTATTACATAAGGCGTGTTGGAGCCGAACACCCGTGCGCGCTGTAGAAAAAGACGGTTCCAGACTTCGACATCTTCCATGAAGTCGGACATAGAGCCACGGCATGTCCCCAGCCAAATTTAAATGCGTGCTCCCGGTGCGGCTTACAGGATCCCCACACCAGACACACCTGTCAACCCCACTGCACCCTCTGTGGGGGCTCCTACGTGACAGCTGCCAAGGGCTCCCCGAAACGCTTTAGGGTGTCGTTCGGGCTGAAGCGACGAGAGTCTGCGAAGAAGCCGACTGGAAGAGCGGACTTGGAGGGCAGACCTGTATCCACAGCGCGGAAAATTAGACCACTCCAGTTCCCACTCCCAGAGAAGGGAAAGCACTTCGGGTGCCAGGTCCACTTCCAGGAACAGGACAATCTATCCCAGGCACGTGCGGTAGACAGACTTTCCAACATGCAGAGGACAGCAATAGGTGTATAATTCTACTGCGAAGGCCGTCGCAGGACCGGTCACTGGCGGGCAGAGAATTCTCGACAGCTTCGGGCATAAGCAGCAACAGACGGCGGGTGTCGAGGTCGAGATTCACGTCCCGGAACCTCAGACCAGTGAGAAGCAACCCCAAACAGCTGGGTTGGGCAAATCGATCTCTCATCGCATACCAGAGCGAGTTTCACCCGTTGGGTCAGGAAACTAAAGAACACTCTCAAGAATGTGTGCAACTTAAATCCCTTATAGCGAAACAGACGGGGCAAATAGAAAAACGAAACCAGGTTATCAGTTCTCTGTTAACCAGTGTGTAGGCTGTACAGCACAGACGCCAAGGTGAAAACGACATGATGCGTAAGATGGCCAAAAGGGACACCCAGTCAGAATCGCCAAAGATAGACGATGAGACTACAACTACGCCTACAGAGGAAGAACTCACGTCGGCCAATCCTATGCAGGAAATCAAAGATAGAATATCGGAGCTCACAAGCCAGGTATCGCACCTAATGGCGTAAATTACACACTTCAGCTCGAGGGCAGGCAAGATGGACACGTTGGAGGTGAACGTGAATTAACTTTTACTTCCTCACAAAACCAGGAAACGGTGGCTTACATAATGATAACTGCGGATGGGAGCCTCACCGCAATGAATCATATTCTGAACCAAACCAAGATGGAGAACCGAACTAGAAAAAAGCAGATGTGCAGGTAGTTCTTTAGTGGAAGTGCCATCGCATCCAAGAAAAGTCGGTGAAGTTGCAGCAGTACGTGGAATCTCTCGAGTACAAGCCAGTTGTATTAGCTCTGCAAGAGACAAATAAAAGACCCAGACTCCCCGAATTTGTCACCTATACAGATCCTACGGAGGGATGCGTGGCCACCATAGTGCGTAACAGCAGCGCAGCTACCCAACACTTGACTGCCCAGAACGGCTGTGAGCCCTCCCTGATTGAGATATATAGCAGAAGTATCGGGAGTGCTGAGAACGTTTTTGTGCTCAATGCGTATTGCAGGCCAATCAAGAAAAGCCTAGATATCGCCAGAACAATTTAAGACGCCGCGACACGGGCAGGCTCTGGACCATTGCTTATCCTGGAGGAACAACATTGACTAACCTGATTGACCACTTTGACCTCGCCCTCCTCAACGAACCATGCATCCCTACCCTACAAGCACCTCAAGCGACACCACACCAGGTTTATCATTCCTTTTTGGACCCTCGATTTTAAATGGCAGAATTCGGGGGTAAACCTAAGCTCGTACTACGATGTGCTACGGATGACGATCAAAGGACCGTCGTTTAAGGCGGGGATGGAGACGGGATGGATCACGAACTAGGAGCAGCTCAGAAAAAGCAGGAACACCCTTCAGAGAATGAGGTATAGCGCCGGCCGTACATAGAATGTGAAAAGGGGAACTGGCACAGTTGGGAAAGCACACGCAGATCTCCATGACGCAAGAGACTCCGTGCATCGACACTTCGATGCATCGGCGTAACTGTTGGAAGCCAGACGCAGCCTCACCAAGCTGTGGAAACGATAGCGACATAATAAGGAATTTCAGAAGAAGAATAATGAAATTAGACAAAGCAGATGAGTATGCCACAGAGCTGTGTAAAGAGAGTTGGAGCAGCCTCTGTGACGATCTGCGGTGAACGCTTTCTACCCTCGAGACATGGAAATTGCTTCGCCATCTCATACACCCGCTGGCTAGCAAAAGCGCGGCTAACCGAAGCATGTCGCGCACATAAAACAACTACGCAGGAGATTCGAAGAAACTCATGGAAGACTTCAAAGGCAGGTACCTGAATACGAAGAAGAGTGTGGGGCAACCTGGACCACAGAGAGGCACCTCCAATGAGGTCTTGGACAGGCCTTTCGACGGATCAAGTTACAAACGGCTATTTCTGAAAGTAAAAGGCGCCGTACCCCAGCGCCGGACACTATTATTGACAGACTCCTCAATAACTTGAGTAACGAAACCAGAAAAGAGCTCCTTGGGCACAAAAACAGTGCTGGAGAAAATGGCGTGTTGCTAAGCACCTGGAAGGAGGCGAAGCTAAGGTTCATCCCAAATGCTGGGAAGTCACCACCCAGATATCTCCCAGCCATCAACCTCACGTCCTGCGTGGGCAAGGCTATAGAAAGAATGGTGTTGAGTAGGCAGCAAAAACATTTGGGCAGCACTGATCAGATGCCGGACTCTATGTTCGGATTTCGAAGGCACTTAAGCACACAGGACGTACTGCTACAACTAAAAGAAGAGGTCATAAAACAAACTACCAAACAATCGCCTAGAGTCATATTAGCGCTGGACCTGGAGGGAGCGTTGGATGACGTCTCCCACGCTGGCATCCTGGCCAACCTTCAGGCCACAGGCTTTGGAAAGCGGGCATACAACTACGTGAAGAATTTTCTGACAGGCCGTAGCACTCGAACCAATGGGGGGAGGGAAAAGAGGTATCTCCACCCATAATGTTGGGAAGTAAGCGGAACCCACAGGGATCCGTGCTGTTGCCTCTTCTCTTTATTATAGCACTCTTGGCCCTACCCAAGGCGCTCCTGGTAGTCTAAGGTTTGGGGCAAGCTCTCTATGTCGGTAAAATTTCGGTCTGGACGACGAAGGCGGGCTCCTGACGATGGATTCAACAGGTGCTGCAAGCAGGCGCAGATGCGGTTGATAAATACGCGAAGGAGTGTGGACTGCGAAGTTCGCCTCAAAAGTCTGAACTAATGGTTGTCCGCTCTCGGGTGCCGAAAACACAGAAGGAAGACGTGAAGGTGCTCCTAGAGGGCGAAGACATCGTTCCAGGACCCACTGTTAAACTTCTGTGGTTCACCATCCAGGCAGACAACAAGGCCACTACGTCCGTGCGCAAGCTTAAGCACTCCTCATAACAAATCCTGCATGCTTCGATACGTGGCAACCAGGCGGAGAGGAACGAAGGTGATCGACACTCTGAGGATGGTACAAGCCTTTGTGGTCACAAGACTAACATACGCCACGCCTTAACTCCTGATGAACAAGGGAGAAAAGAGCCAGTTGGACACAATGATTCACAAGGCAGTTAAACAAGCCATTGGACTTCCCTTGAGTGCGTCGATGGAGAAGCCCCTGCTGATGTCTCTACACAACACAGTGGACGAGCTGATTGAGGGCCACCTATCCCGCCAAAAACAGAGGCTGAGTCACACCAAGGCGCGTCGCCGTGTCCTGGGAAGAATCGGCTGGAGCGTGGCGGAGGTGACCCAGTGAGAGCAGCTTGCGGACAGATGGCTAGACGCAATCAAGACCAAACTCTCCCAAAGAACATGAATCCAGCTCAGCATGTCGGCACGCATGAGGCGAGGGCTCCTGCTTTGCACAGGCTACCGGAGAGTGAGGGTGGTGTCGTCTTCACGAACGCCTCCAAAACAAGAAGACGATCAGAGCAGTGGCGGTGGTGACAACCAGGGGGAGCTGCTGACAAGCGCATCGTTCCAAATCAGAGAGGTGGAAGAAGCGGAAGAATTGGCGATTGCCCTAGCCCTCACTCTTCCGTGAATTTCTAACGTTGTCACCGAGTCCCAGCAGGCTTATAGGAACTTCAAATCAGGCTTAGCGTCCCGGCGGGCTCTTCGCATTCTGAGAAACAAAGCGCCACTGAAGAGCCAAGTTGAATTACTATGGGTTTCAACCCACTCCTTGCTGGATGGCCATACCGGACAACTGCTGAGGAGGAGGGAAGGAGTCAACCTATGTTCACCTACAGGAAGATAGTGCAGTACTATCGAAAAGATAGGCAGAAACTTCCAACGCTGCACCATGAACTCACGTGGGCGCAGCAAGTTATGTATCGACAAATACAGTCAGGATTCTTCCCTTACCCTCGCTTACAGAATAGTATGTTCCCCAATCGGTACGACAAGACCTATCCATTCTGTAAGCAGCTCAGTATTTTTCGCCACATGATAAGAAAGTGCGACTTCAGCCCAGACCCCCTTCCCATTTCCTACACTAAGAACCGTACCCTTTCCCCTGGCGAGCGATGGCAGATCTTGCTGCCCAGCCTCGCCTTGGAAGATCATCTACTGCTTGTTACCAGGGGCCAGGTGGCGAAGCAAGCATATGAAAACCTGTGAAGAGGGATCCATTCTCATCCAGCGTGTTTAGTATGGACATGCACTGATGTAAAAGTTTTTCCTCTCCTCCTCCGGTCACGGAAGGGGCCATGACAGCAAGATTCCCTTCTTCCTGTATTTTTAACTGCGTCACCGAGTCTAACCATCCTAGCGTCGCCATTATTGGGCGGCTATCTAGCACATGCCTAAATATTGGATATACGCTATGTACTAAGTCTTGCTCTGGTTCCTCTTCAGATGATATTCTGCATATCATCAGAAGATAAATGCAATTATAGATATACAAAGACGGATATATACATATATGTATATACATTGTGGGCATTCGTAGTGCGCTGCTGATATTTATGCCCGGGAACGACGTTAGCATGGTCATATGCAGTGTGCAATACAGCGGGTCAATGTTCCCTTTACTTCTATCCATATAAACCCATTGCCACTATCATTTGTGACTAATCATCATCACACTCACGACTTCGTTGCTTCGGTGGCCCATGCTCAGCAGCCTAATAAAAGAGGTAAATCCACTTTCGCAAGTCCGCCTCAACGCCGCTGCTCCGGTTCAGCCCGCGTTAATTATAACCTGTCGCCAGCGTGATCCTCCGCTGTTGGCTGGCCTACGTAGCAATGATGTTGAAGAATAGCTCCCGACTAGTTATCGAATGAGTTCGTACAATTGATGGGATGACACGCTCAAATTACATAACGGTTATTTGCCCTAACCGAAGGAAAGAAGACCTGGTTTCTTCACAATGAGTATATCATTGATGATTCGCCACGTTTCATCTAAGAGCTACCAACATGTTTGGCCCCATCCTTTACCCGCTCACAGGCAGCCAAAAGGGTGCAGCACACGTAGGAAACATATTCTTCTTGCATTGAAGATGTTCTCTCGCTCTGACGTCGAGATGATAAAGACTTGTCTGAGACGCACAAGGTGCGGCACATCGTGAAAGGGGTCGCCTCTTCTGCATTCAGTGCTGTGGTGATTCCAAACTCCCTCCATTTCCGACGTGCGAGCCATTTGTCTGCGCCTGGACCACCTCGTCTGTACTGCACCAAACCGATCCCTGCATACCCAGCTTCTGTGGTGGTACAGTGCTCCGTTCTTTGATTCGGGGCATCATGCGCGAGGAGTTATAGCAGTGCGATTAACCCTACCCTCAGGGCAATCTGGTCAATCACGTCCACGCACAAGGCAGCGTGACATAATAAGACAGCAATTGGCATCAATGAGAACCCTTCCGTAGCCCTGCCATGTTATTTTTCTTCACGTGCCTACACATTCCGAAGCTGTTTCGGGACAACATGTATCCACAGAGCTGATCGTACCTCCAAGTCCTCACGGCCGCTGGGCCGCCATTTCACTCCTACAGCCGCGCCGTTTATCTACTCCTCGTGACAAGTACCGCGTCGAATAAATCGCCGGCCTGTCTGCTACTACTGTGGAATCCGCTGCCATATTGCTAGCTTTTCCGTTGACGCCAGCTAAGTGAGCTGCGCCATGACGCCCTCTACGAGTAGGACAACTCCTAGAACTATTCCCCTCGTCAGCATGCGTATTTGCCACCTCCCCGCCGCCCATCACCGCCTCCTGACACCACAGACCTGCCCCGGAACTCCGGTCACTTTCAACGCTGTTCCCCTTCGCCCTTGCAGCGCGATTTCCGAAAACTGGATACTGCAGTTTTTCTAGGCAAAACTGCATCATTTGTAGCGACCACAGCCCCTCTCAATCTTCCGCCTAGCGTGTCGTTTCTTTTCCTAGAAAGAAATGAATTGTAAGCATAGGTGAATACTGAAGAATGTATTTCTGTAGCTCATACTAATTTGATTTGCGTTGACGTCTTGGGAACGTATATACTCCGTAGGCTGGTTTAACAAAACTTGTTGCTGTGCTAGCTGTTACAAACGAAAAGAAAGAAGAAAACATGGCGCAAACTAGACGTGGACGAAACAGAGCAGATAGGACAGATACGGGCGCCAACTTCCAACTGTTTGTTCAAAGGAAACCACAAGAAACCACAAGAAAGGAAACCACAACACATTTTCATTGTTGTCGTTTCTTTTTAAATATTCCATGTACAAATTCTTGTGGTTTCCTTTGAATAAATAGGTGGAAGGTGGCGCCTCTTCATTGCAGTGCCCCAACAAATGAATGCTACTGAAGGATTTGAAGTACACGAAAGGCAAGTCTGTCATGCTCGAAAGGCTCAATAGCCATGTAGAAGGTAGGGTGGGATGGGTGAGGGTAATTTTGGTTTTGATGTAGGAGCCAGGTGACTTTGTATAGGAGGCGCTTGACCCTAAGAGGCATCTAGATTGCATTTGTGACCAATGCATCCTGCGTAGATTTCGGAAATATTGAACACATGGCTGCATTTTACTGCATAAAAATCTGAATAGTTTCAATTCATACTTCGCGAAACGCAGCAAATATTGTTTAAAATATTAGTGCCCTTTCATTCTGTGAAGAAGGTTGACCTGCGAAGCTGGACGCAGTTCGCAAAAATTCACGAAACAAAACACGTTTGTTTGCCTTTTTCGATCAAGCAATAATAACGTAGCGCAATGAAACTTAGAAGGACTCGCTACTTATTGTAGTGGACAAACGTGAGGCTGTCTCTTCCCTTCCCGCATCGTGGGCATATTTTTCTCTCCGTAACACACCAACAGGATTGGCTCGAACCGCAGAGGACACTGGAAAGTTCGCATTGGGGCGGTGAACACACACGGTTACCCTTGTGCCAGCGCAACAGACATGTCATCAGTGAGGGAATGAAACTTACATCTGCGTGTATACGTTTGCCCCCCTTCCCTTCTCTTCCAACTCGTTCCTGATAAACCGGCAAACGGCTATGGCCGCGTGCTGAATGTAAAATGCACCGCTAAAATTGTCGCTCTGAAAGCCCTGCAAGCTGATCGAGAAATACTGTCTCACGTAGACGTAGCTGCTCTTCCGGGAGAGATTCTCAGCTGCTCGGCAAGCTGGAACTTGCAGGGAAAATGGTGGTGGCAGTGGCCTTCTGTTCACGAGTATGGATTTCTGGCCGACTTGGTGTTGCATTGCACAAACATTCA
Source organism: Haemaphysalis longicornis (assembly GCA_013339765.2). Taxonomy (NCBI): domain Eukaryota; kingdom Metazoa; phylum Arthropoda; class Arachnida; order Ixodida; family Ixodidae; genus Haemaphysalis; species Haemaphysalis longicornis. The sequence goes on from JABSTR010001254.1 coordinate 59,198, forward strand.
CAGCTCATGCGGAGAAGGGCAAGAAGCGAGGCACCGCGGAGCGCTACTTTTAATGGAAGCAGAACTGACATCGTTTCGTAAGCAGAGCTACTTTCAACTTCAGAGTTGGAAGTAGCGCTCCATGGCGTCTCTCCTTTCTTGTCCTTGTGCGACTGCACTATGAATATTCTGCAAGGTTTTCTGTTTTTTCCGCACCCATTCACGCTTCGGTGCCGGCAGACGCTCCCTCTACTCGATCTAAGCGAACGACACATCGCGGTCCATAGGGAGGTAAACATTGGAAGGGCTGGAGCTTTAGTTTAGTGTACAAACTTGTGACGGTCCGTTTCGGTCCCGCATCGTAGGCATCTCCCTGTCTGAGTAGAACACCAACCGAAACCCGAACCACTCACCGGACAACTGACAGTTCGCATTGAGCTGAAAGATTCCACGTTTACATTCTCCGCCAGCACAATGCGCATGTAATCAGTAGCGGCAGGAAGACTTGCTGTGCATGCACGCACAGGTGCTCCCACCCCGAACCAGCGCACTTACCAACCGGGAACCGGCGATGGGCGCGTGTTTGGGCACGACGTATATAGCCGTGGACGAAAATGTCGCGCGGGGAGCCTTTCATACCGAAAAAGAAATATGGGTCCTCATCGGCGTTCAAAGCCGGAAAGTTGTTCTGGTAACGGCTGATAACGGCGATACGGGCCTTATCAGCCTATTGCGCAGATTGTGAAAGAGGCATCGGTGGTGGCGAGGAGAATGACAGTTCTGAAAGCGGTGTCGATCGGCGGTGGCGAGGAGGAGCGCCCCAGCGGCCCGAAGTACTTACATCTGTTTCACCGTAATGAAAACGGCGGTGAGAGGGATAAGACATACACTGCTTCGCAGTAAAAAGCCGACGGCGGCCACTTCCCATACACGCAGAGAAATGAAGTTTTAAGCAACCTCGGCCAACAAAAAGGAAGTGATGACCAGTGCATTCATTCTCCGGCTTTCAGTAACGGCACATGTAAAATCTAAGAGATCAGGAGCAGGTGTTGCAAGCGTAACGGCATGTGAGTCGCCTTCATGAGAGCTGTAAGGATAGCAATTAACGTTAGCTAGGCAGGCGCTAAACAGCTGTGTGTAATTTCCAAAGGGTGTAAACTTTTAGTGGCGATAAACGTTAACTTTGAGACTGCCTTTTTGTATAGTGTAGTCTGTTAAATGTCATGTTAATTGGGATATTTTGCGTTTTACACGAAGGAATCGTATATATAATAAGGACGTAGCTATAGCACTAAATACTGTCTGAGCATCCCGCGAGGAGCATGGCTGACAGGGCTCCAATCTCGCGCTGTACACACTGCGGTATCGATATGACGCAAGGTTTATCTACTTCTAAGCAAGGTTATTTGTCAGCATGTTGGGAGAGTTTCACAAAAAATTAAAAGGGCGCTTTTTTGAATATGGGGCTGTACCTAAGAGTTTTGCCGTTTTTGCTTCAATCTGTAGTCTTAGAACGGGTGCATATTTGATGAATGCCTTTTTTCTCGTACATTCTCACTTATTGCATCGACAAAGTGTTTATTTGCCGTTTATACAAAACATACATGTTTACAAACCTGAGGGGAGTCCCTATCATTACAGTACGCCCTGGGGAGCCGAGCGTTAGGGCGCCTCTTTCGCACACTACGCGCTCCAGGAAGAAGATGATTTTACGTTCTTAATAATAACGCAACTACTTCTAAACCCCTACTTTTTGGGAGAATTCGAGAAAAAACGAAGACTTGTTTTATTACGAGCTCGTGAAAGGTGTTTTTCAGTGTTTTCTACAAACTTGCGGGCCTGTTACATCCTACCCGTAAGGTACACAATTCAAATCATTCGGTGTACATATTAAGAGCTGGCAGAAAACGTACCCAAGGTGTACACGTGAGCAAAATCTGAAGGTTGTAACGTTTATATTTTTCGTAATATTTAGGCTCCAATTTAGAGCGAAATAGCGCTCTGAGCAGAATATGACATTTTATGGGCAAGAGTGCATATCTCTGACAGCACCAAATATTTATTTATTTATTTATTTTATTTTATTTACACATACTGCCAATCCCAATTAGGGATTATTGCAGGAAGGGCACATACATTGTGGAAGTGCAAGATTTATACAAAAAGTACTCACTGAAATATTGCAATAGGAGTGAAACAAAACCGACTGCAATACATTTTAGGAGTACATCACTACAATTATAACTATATCAATGCCATAGGACATCAATACCAACTAGTACTGTGAAAAGAATAGCGAGCACTTCAAACAGTGTACAAAAAAAAGAAACTCAGTTTGTCATTCCAAAGACAATAAGTAACATTCAAGCAGGGATGAAAAAGTTTCCAATGATTGACTGTTTGTTATACTTATTGGCAAATTATTCCACTCACTAATTGCTAGTGGAAAAAAAGAATATTTCAGACAGTCAGTACGGCACTGATATTCATTCAGTGTCTGTGAATGCTTTTGTCGTGTTGGCCTTGTTTCTGCGTATGACATGTACTTTGAACTGTCTATGTTTAGCTGTTCGTGAATTAATTGATACAGGAATTTCTGACGTGCCAGTTTAGCGCGGTTTTTTATTGTTAAGAGACCTGCTTTTTTTAAAAGTTCGGTGGGTGAGTCTGTTATTCTGTACTTGTTATAAACAAATCTTATCGCTTTTTGTGGTATTCGTTCTAAGGCATTTATGAGATTGTTTGTAAAGAGAAACCACGCGACGTTTGCATATTCTAAGACGGGTCTGACGAATGCTTTGTAGGCGAGAAGGTTCGTTTCATGTGGTGCACAACCGAGACTTCTACGAAGGAAAAACAGTCGTTGTAATGCAGCTGATGTGACATGGCTAATGTGGATATCCCATCTAAAATCTTGTGTTAAAGTTAAACCTAGATATTTGTGTTCAGTCACTACCGGAAGGGGAGAGTTATTTATAACGTAAACGAATTCAGATACATGCTTTTTTCTGGTTATCCTCAAGAGAGCAGATTTTTTAACATTCAGGGTCATTTGCCAGAGAGCACACCAGCTAGATATGTACTGCAAAGCATTGTTCAATTTTACATGATCTTCTGGGGCAATAATTTCTTGGTAAAGTATACATTCATCGGCGAAAAGCCTCACATTAACACCAATGCCAGCAGGTAAATCATTAATGAAGATCAGGAATAAAATGGGTGACAAAACACTGCCCTGTGGTACACCTGACGTAACATTGGCTATGGTAGAACTTTCGCGATTGACTTGCACGTACTGCGTTCGGTTGCTCAGATAATTGTCTATCCAGTCAGTAAGTGGACCTGTGCCTATTGTTGCTTCTAATTTTCTTACAAGTTTTTTGTGTGGGACCCGATCAAAAGCCTTTGAGAAATCCAATAGAAATAAATCGGTTTGTATTCTGCAGTCTACATTGAGGGAGATGTCGTGAATTAGTTCAACTAGTTGGGTAACTGTGGATAGTCCTTTGCGAGAACCGTGTTGTAACGGCGATAAGATGTGATTCTGTTCAAGGTACAATGTTAGATGTTTAAGAATTATGTGTTCCAGTAGTTTGCAGGTTGTGCTGGTTAGTGAGATGGGTCTGAAGTTTGATGGGTCAGCTTCGCTACCAGATTTATGAACAGGGGCTACCTTTGCGATTTTCCATTCTTGGGGGAGGGAACAGGTTGATAGGGACTTATTGAAAAGTATACACAAGTATTTGGCTACCCATTCAGCATATCTCTTAAGAAATTCGTTCGGCAAGTTGTCCGGACCGGCACCCTTTTTAGTGTCTAATTTTAACAACAAATAAAGCACTCCGGACTCTGTCACAACAGGTGGTTCAATATGTTGGTGGTTACAAATGTCAACATCAGGCACATTTCCGTCATCAACCGTGAAAACAGATTGAAAATAGTTATTTAGAGAGTTTGCTTATCTTTGCTTTCTTCCGGGGCCGCGGGCCTATTACGGTTTTTGGGATTGAGGTAGTTCCAGAACTTCTGGGGAGACGTTTTCAAAAAGTTGGGTAGTGTTCTCGTAAAATAGTTTACTTTAGACATTTTTATTTGGGATTTCATGTTACTAAGAGCTTGACTCAACTTGTTCCGAATTTGTGGCATAGGTTTTGCCTTCAAAGTTTTTCTGAGGCGTTTTACTTTACGCTTGGAATGAATAATTTCACGCGTTATCCAGGGGTTATGTTGTCTTGTTTTCTTTCTTTTAGCCGGCACATAGTTAAGAACGCAGTGTGTTACGACCGCTTTGAACCTTGCCCATAGGATTTCTATATTTGTGTCTGAATCATTCGCAAGTAGTTCAAAGGAAGCAAGTTCATGGAAAAGATGATCAAGTATGCTGGTGTCATCGGCATGGTTAAAGTCAAGATATGTAGTAAAGGAGTTGAACGGTATTGGGATGTCAAATACAGAAACAGAGCCTTGAATAACTTCATGGTCCGATACGCCTTCAAGAATTACGATCTGTGCTTGATCTGAAGGAAAATGATCGCTTAAAAACACCAAGTCAAGTACATTAGAACAGCATCCTTGAACACGGGTAGGCTGTTTTACAATTTGGGAGAGATTAAATGTCAACATGATATCAAGGAGCACATCCGAGCATGCGCTGTGGTGTTGCATTGTTTGCCAGTTTATATCGGGTAGGTTAAAATCGCCGAGCAAGATTAGCCTGGCTCCGAGTACATGCCGATGCATATACGTGTGCAATGCTTGCAAGCTATCCTTGTCTGAAGATGGGCTGCGATAAACGCAGCCAACAAATACTGGGCGAGAAGAGAAGAGAAGCTTGCAAAATATTGCCTCGACTCCGGTAACCTCAGGAAGTATTTCAAAGGAAAGGTCTTTTTATTATTAAGATGGCCACGCCTCCCCCACGTGTCGGCCTATCTTTACGAATGATGACGTAGTTGGGGGGTGTTACCTCAAAATCCTTTATTTCATTTGTCAGCCACGTTTCTGTCAAAGTTACGAAGTCTGGTTCAATTCCAAGAAGTAAGGATTCAAGTGGTACTAATTTTTGAAGCATGCTGCGGGCGTTTTATGTTAAGAAATGTTACATCTTTCGTTGGCTGCGGCCTTTTTTCTCGCCTGGTGCTTCCGCTTCGTCGTTTTTTTCATCGTTGATGCTGTGACGGCCAGCGGTTAGGAGCGCAATAGCATTTGTTTCCTCATCCCATCGGTAGAGATCTTTGTTCACTTTTAATTTGTCATAGACCAGAAATACTTTGTCTCCAGCTTCTTTTCTTGCTTTTGCAACTTGCCAAAGCTTTTTTCTGATGTCTCTTACTCTATTTGAGAAGTCCTCTCCAACAGAGAAAGCGGTTCCTTTTAGTTTCGTGCAGTTTCTAAGAATGGTTGCTTTGTCTCGGAAGTCGAGGAGTTTTAGTATGACTGGTCTAGTTTTTTGAGCGTCTTGTTTTCCTATCCTGTGAATTCTTTCTATTGGAACGGGTTTGATCTTCAGTATGTTTTTAAGTATCTGCTCACTTATAGTTTGTTCGAGGGTTTCGGGGTTTTTCGTCTGCCGCCTCCGGTACACCGTACACAAGTAAATGTGACCTTCTAGACCGGTTTTCTAAGTCGTCTATTTTTAACTCCAAGTAGTGAACGGTTTTTTGAAGATTGGTTACTTGGGACACACAGGACGTGATCTTGTTTTCCAGTAACCCTACTTGTTCTAGTTTGGCTTCAATAGATTTCAACCGTTCTTCTTTTATTTCTTTTATGTCATCTGCAATTTCTTGAAGCTGTTTCATGATCTTGGCCATATCGGGCCCCGGGTTTGTTTCAATGTCACCACTGAGCAATAGTAATTCCTTAATATAGGCACACATGTCACACAATTGCGCATACATCTGCCTAGGGCACGGCAGCACTATTAGGCATAGGTAATTTGAGCGAATACATTTGCCATAACGCCTGCTCACCGGCGGCAGATAAACAAACGGGTTGAGACGTTGCATCCTGGCAGTGCTGCCGTGCCCTGTGGCTTGAGTTGAGGGGTGTCCAGTCTTTATACCACTCCAGTCTGCCAGCAGCGCCGTCTTCGCGTTGTGGCGATCTGCGTCAGCGCATGAAGTCACCGAAGGAGGCCTGTTTCCAGGCAAATCGCCGAGCGTAGATTCCAAGTGCGCAATGCGCACATGATGCGCTTGGTGGCTGGGAAGTGGTGCGCCGTCGAATCCAGATAGCAGAGCCGGGTCTTCGCTCCCTGCTTGCGTGAGCAGCAGGACGCCAATTATCTGCGGCAGATAAACAAACGGGTTGAGACGTTGCATCCTGGCAGTGATGCCGTGCCCTGTGGCTTGAGTTGAGGGGTGTCCAGTCTTTATACCACTCCAGTCTGCCAGCAGCGCCGTCTTCGCGTTGTGGCGATCTGCGTCAGCGCATGAAGTCACCGAAGCAGGCCTGTTTCCAGGCAAATCGCCGAGCGTAGATTCCAAGTGCGCAATGCGCACATGATGCGCTTGGTGGCTGGGAAGTGGTGCGCCGTCGAATCCAGATAGCAGAGCCGGGTCTTCGCTCCCTGCTTGCGTGAGCAGCAGGACGCCAATTATCTGCGGCAGATAAACAAACGGGTTGAGACGTTGCATCCTGGCAGTGCTGCCGTGCCCTGTGTACATTTTAGATAAATGTACAGGAGAAGTAAATTGTGCATAAAATTGGACTCTTGCAACTAAAATATTTTCGTAGCTAGATGTCGCTAAATTTGGCCGAAGCGCCCGGGGCAAGTATAAGGGGGGGAGGGAGGTGGGGGAAGGCGGGTGGTCGGCCTTGTCGCCTTCAAAACTTTTTTTACAGTTCGACAAAACTTTTCCATGGAAAAACGTTTTATTCTTCACATTGGAATATTTAGGGAAATATGTATAAAATGTTCAAACAAATTGAAGAAGTCTACGAGCTAGATTTCGTTCGAGCTTATCTGAAATCACCCTATATATACATCAAAGATGCAGTCTCGTTGCCATTGCTATTCGGCTACTTGAAGATGCTTTGTAGCGCCCAATAAGGTGATCGTCTTTTTTGTGATACAGGAATAAAGAAATCAGTGTCGAGAAAGACTCCCCTGTAATCAGAAGCGGGCATGAACCCACGACCTCCGAATAACGTTACGCGGACGTCGTTGGTCTGATTCCCGCTTAGTAATCTGTTTAGTCACTAGAATGACATCGCAAGTTAAGCTTGCCGTCTCAGTAGTTTTATATATGCTAATGTCGCTGGCATAGTCTGGTGAAGAATAGTTCTGGTACCTTGATCATCTCGTCTATGTTGTGTGTAAAGTTACCCTGCTCGCATCTTCGTGTGTACGGCCTGTCTTTGCCGAACGCGAGCGTCCTCTTAGCTGATTTCAAACTTCCTTCATCACTGCTATGGTATGCGTATGAATGTCGTCTGTCTTACTTCTGATAATCAATTGAGACAGCTTTACTAATTACCCTTTATCCACGGTACTTCACATTTTCATGTTCTTACGTTTCGGAGTTACTTCATCCGTTCTCTTAGTTTGTTGCCCAGTGTTTTTCCTTAATGCTACTTCTCTGTTAGCTGCTGAATTCGCTTATTCATGTGGTTAGAGTGCCATTGGCCCTGTGTACACTATCCTCATTCTCATTGCTTAAAATCGCAAATTTGTTTTGAAGAGTTATTTTAAACTCTTTTGTACGGGATCTCACTGACTTCGCGCTTGGTTTATTGCTTTTCACGGTTTTTTTGTTCTCATTTGATATTCAGCCTTACCTTGCATCTAAGCATCCCAAGATCGCTGCTACAAATCGTACTTAGGCCATCTACATCTTGCACAATTCTTGGTTGTACCATCGAAACTTTTCCTTATCGATTCTGTATTTTTTCGTTTGTGGAAGAAACTGTTTATCAACCGGAGGGAATTTCTTTCCGCAAATCCCACGAGTGTATCTCCTCGCCCGGATGTCCTAAAAATTCCTTATTATCCAAACTGATCGCTTACAACGTTTAGCCATCGGATATGTTTTGAAAATACTCTAAGCAAGCAGTGTTCTCGTGGTGCTCAAAAGAGCCCAACGTCAATGCCCTTCCTTAATTCAATAATTCATTAACGTAAATTCTCGTATTCTTTTTTTCACGCTCATGGCCAAGTAGCCACAACATACTATCTTTACAAACTTTAACGGCGTTTCACAAGAAGTAACCATAAAGCACAAAAATGTTCGCCAAAATGGTTTTTCTCGTGCATCGCACTAGAGAACAAACTACCATCAATCACAGTGAACTGAGTATCAATAGAGCTTTTGGCTCAAGCTAATGGAGAAATTGATTTTGTAAAGTGTTCTACTATAACAGAAAATATGAGCAGTGCATAACAATTTTATTGCAAATTTGCCATAACGCATATTCTGGCTTAAATAGAGTTTGTGGCTTTTGAAGTGTACCTGGTGGTACTAACTGTTTTGCACTTCCCTTCGATCTGATTTTGTTTTTTGTATTTGTGGGCGGAACGCGGTTGGGTTTAATTTTGTTGTATATCGTATACACTTCTTCTACTTTGAAAGAGAATGTAAGCAGGATATTAAAAATATGATAAAAAATATGAGTAGAAACTTCTTTTTTAGTACTCACGTATTATCAGGAATCCAACCAAACATCCGTACTGTCAAACCTGTATAGTGTGGCTTATCAAGTTTCCCAAAATTATTTATCTGACTATCATTACAACTTCCATGCTGAAAGGGTTTTTTTTTGTTAAAAGACGCTGTAATTGCTTTTAGAAATGCTAGGCAACGAACAACTAAAACAGAATGTGCAGCGGTATTTCTTGATGGCGTCACGAAGCAAAAGGCGAGGCAGTTGTCGCGATGAAAAGACACAACCTTATTGGAGCGAGCTTGTGCTCCCCTAACAACTCATAAATACACAAGCTGTGAAGCACCAGTCAACAAAGTGACGTGTGCGGGCGAGTGTCGGTGAATCGAATGCCTCGGCGTCTACTCTGCAGGTATTTACCCTTCGGTGCTGGGGGTGCTCGCACCGTCGAATTACATCGAGAACACTGTAGATAAAAGAGGACTATTCTAGGCTAGTGTCTTTGGGGCGAAACATTATCACTACAAAATGAGATAATCCGTGCGGCTTTAGAAAGAAAAAAAATCGAACATGGGCTTTACTCCGGACACAGACAAAACAGCCCGGCACAGCCGTCGATAAAAGAAAAAAACATTAATAAACCATTTGAATGCATGGTTTGCGGCAATACATATCTTCATTTATAGAGAAATGCCCCACTTACTTACTGACTTACTCACTCACTGACTGACTCACTTATAAACACTGAGACAAAGCTGCTAGGCCTGAGACTTGAAAGTTTTGGAGTATACTTGTGGCATTCCGTAGGGGCTCACTAAGGCGGGATTTTTCAAAACTGGGCTCCTAACCAATTGAAACAGGTAAATTGTGTTAGTAAATGCGTGAGTATCTTGCCTACCTGTCCAGGTATCGAGACGCTTTTTGATGATATATGTAGCCCTTAACAATATATAAAAAGGGGTTTTAGGGTTTTGCACTAAGCAAAATTATTTTGACGATTCTGGATTTTGAAAAAAAAAATGTGTTTTCGAAATATCCCTGAATAAAGATTTCGCTGATTCATTTATTAAATTGGTCTTGCTAATAACTGTGACTCATACAAATGCACAAAACCAATGTTAAGAACTTCGCCCTGCGACGCCGGCAAACAGGCAAAAACATTTTTGAGAAAGAGAGAGAGAGAGAGAGAAAGCACTTTTTTGAGCTTTGCGTGGTTAGAGGGCGGTTGTGGCTGCCGGTTTATGCCGGGCAGCGACGTCAGCCGCTCTGGTGACTAGAAAGATTTGGACCTCCTTGTCTGAGCTCACCAGCGCCTCCTCCGACTGCTCGTTGGAGGAAATGGAAGAAAAGGTCTTTGATGCATCCCCATATCATGTGGGGAAGGGTGGCGGGGCTCCGCATGCTGTGCAGTTAGGTGAGGCGTAAAAGAAAGTGTGGATGATGTTAAGCTTGGCCGGGTTCGGAAAGGTGTTCGTTTGGAGGAATCTCCAAGTGTGCTTCTGTGCGGGTGTGAGCAGCACGTTGGCTGAGTGCAGTTTTCGGCGGGAGAGGCGGTTGTGCATGGTTATTTCTTGATATGAGACCATGCTGTCTCTGGCGGATCTGACACGATGGTAGGGGAACGTGTTCACCCCGCCTCGAAAAGTAAGCCCTCGAGCCATACTGTGGGCGGCCTCGTTACCCTCCAGGCCAGCGTGCGCCGGAGCGCATATGAGTTCTACTGGGGATTGTGGTGAGTGCTGTTGGATAACTTTGGTTGCCTGGGGAGATAACAGGCCTGCGGCAAAGTTTTGAATGGCCGTCTTAGAATCAGAGATTATGGTTTTAGTGGTTGGCTTTTGTACGAGCGCAAGGGCTATAGCCGCCTCTTCCGCAGTTAGAGGGTTGGATTTGAGAAGAGTTATGGAGTTAAGGGGGGGGGGGGGGTTTGGGGTGTCATTGGTAACTGCTGTTGCGAATGCAGCACGATGCCTACATTCTGCCGCGTCCACATAAATTTTTTCCACTTTGGTGGGAAATCGTTGATACAGAGCCGTCGCCCTCTGCTCTGTACGTTTGGCGTGGTATATAAGATGCATATTTCTGGAGAATGGTATGAGTGTAAGATTTTTGTGAATATCAGGGAGTAGGGGGATCCTGTCGTCGGTATTATTGATCTGGTGTATTTTAAGTTGTTTGAGAATGTGGTTTCTATTTAGGGTTTTGGATAAACGAGCTATTTGATTCAATATGTGAGCTTCTATAGGCTCTTCGGCCGTGTTGTGTACCCCTAAGCCCTCGAATGTGGCAGTGGAAGTGCTTAGAGGGAGCTGATGCGGCGATTTGTATGCCTTCTTAATTTGTATATTGACTTTTTGCAAATCATTTTTAGAGGTTGGCAAGTACGGTATGGAGTATGTGATTCTGCTAATGACGAATGATTGGATTAGCCGGATTCTTTCGCAATCACATAGGCCTTTCCAGTGGTTGGAGACTCTAATGATAAGACCTATCATTTGGGCGACGGGCCGGTCAAGCTTTTTCAGATATTCTGTATTTGCTGTCTTGTTTTGGATGACCATTCCTAGAATTTAGAGCGTGCAGACTTCTGGTATGGGGTCATCCCCTGTGTGGACTTTGATGTTCAGGGATACTTTGCTACGTGTCTTGGGGGTCAGAAGGAGCAATTCGGATTTGCTAGAAGAGCATGTTAATCCTGCCTTTTTGCCTCCTGTTACCACCTCTTGCACTCCTTCCTGGAAGGTTTGTTCTATTTGTGCATCACTTCCGCTTTTGACCCACAAGGCGATGTCATCAGAGTATAAATTGTACCTGAGGTTCGGAATTTGGTCAAGTCGTAGGGGGATTTCTAGTACGGCCAGATTGAATAGCAAGGTCAACAAAACTGCTCCTTGGGGTGTCCCTCTAGCCTGAAGTTCTACCGTGTCCGACATAGCTCCTCCAATCTGCAAGATGGCCGTTCTATCGGTTAGGAAGCTCCGTATGTTATTGTATGTGCGATTCTGAACTAAGTCCTCGCATAATGGCTGAGTGGGAAGCGTTGCCGAATGCTTTTATTTGATGGAGTTCTAGGATTGCTGCTGTGTCGAGGTTGTTTCTAGGGGTTATAATTTCGTGCGAGATTTGAAGAAGAATGTCCTGCGTAGAAAGACCCGCCCTATATCCAATCATAGTATTTGGTATAGAGTTCACCGTTTGCAAGTGAGTGACTATCCTTGCGTGTATCACGTGTTCAAGCAGTTTTCCCAAACACGAGATGAGAGATATAGGTCGCAGGTGTTCAAAAGAGAGGGGTTTACCGGGCTTTGGTATAAATGTTATTTTGGCATTTTTCCATGAATGCGTTAGTGGGCACCGTGTCCAGTATTTGTTAAAGTAGCTGGTGATCTCGACTATCGAGTCGTCGTCTAAATTTCTCACCATCTTGTTGGTTATTTGATCAGGCCCCGGGTCTGAGCCAAGTCGTAGTTTGAGTATGGTTGCCCTAACCTCTGCTGCGCTAATGCCCCTGTTCATGTTCGGGTTGTCTGTGCCCGTGTATGGGGGGGAGGGGGTAATTGGTGGTTTTGGGAGGGTACGTATCTTTGTTGCAATTAATAAGGTCTGTGTCCGAGGCAGTGAAGTTTTGTATAATGTGGGTGAGTCGGTGGGCCTGGTTTGGTTTCGAATTGCTGGGGTCCCGCAGGTGTTTGAGTAGTTGCCAGGTGCGTTTCATAGCCATTCGGTCCAAAATTTCATCCCATTGGTTCTTATAGAGTTGCAGAGTGTGTTTTTGGATGGTGGATTTTAAATTAGCGAGTTTTTAGCTTAGTTATCGATTGTGTTTATTTTTCCTCCACCTTTTTTGAACGCCTTTAAATGCTTCTCATAGGTGTTGCAATGTGCGTGTCCACTGTTTCCGCGATAATTTCTGGGTCTGTCTTTTGAGAGGCTGATTTCAAGACCTCATCCAGTGCTTTGACCCAGTTTTGCCGGGTTCGGGGGTTTCTTGTGTTTTGTTCGTCCCGCCGTGATTCTCTGACATTTCTGAACTCGTGCCAACCGGAGAGGTGTTGCTGTTGATGAGTTTTCTTTATGTCGTGAGTAAGCTCAAGGTATATCTGTATAATAAAATGGTCGCTCTCAAGTGATTGATCTGTGTTTTTCCACCTGACCTGTTTGGCGTGTGGAGAGAAAGTGAGGTCTGGGGTGGAGTCTTTCTGTACGCTGTTACCTATCCTGGTTGGGGTATTTGGTTCGGTTTCTATTGTAAAGTGATAAATTTGTGCCTGATTCCAGAGGTCGGGGCCTCTTTTCGTGCATTTGGAGAATCCCCATGCTGTATGTGGTGCATTGAAGTCTCCTAGCACAACCAATGTGAGGGGACCCGCTTCTCGTCTGGCTCACGGAAGAGAAGGTTAAAGGGACGCTGAAGTGAATTTGTCAAGCTCCCGTTTTTGTTTGCACTGTGTAGACTGGGTCAAATAAGCACACTTTTTATCGTTTATCTGGTTGTGAAGTCGGTAATTATTTTACAAAGCGCAAAAGAAGAAAAACTACCATGCGCCGTTTGTGGCGGCCGCACCAACTAAAGGCTGTGACGACAGGAGGGGACGCACCGTGATTGGGCGATGCCCATGGTTAGCAACCAAACAAGTTTAGGTTTCGGTTCTGTAAAACAACGTGCTTGACATCCGACGGCATCGTTGGATGGGCATTCTCAATACCTCAGTAATCGTCGTCCCACGCTTCTGCCATGTTGTCGGCTGTAAAATGCATACGATAAGCCTCCAAGGACGGCTTGGAATCGTAGCAATCACTAGCCGAGGCCTACTCACTGTATGAACGCCCTACGCGTCCCCACAGACGCTCAAATGCCATGTGCTTTTCCCCCATCTTTGCAGCTCGCCTCATCCATGCCTGTATCGTAGAAGGCGTGTTCGCACCAGGCCAAGGGTCTGTTCATTCTGGCCTGTGCCCACTGCCCGCATGCAGTCGCTGCTTATGGCAATAGCACTCCAACGAGAACTCGCTAGCCCGCCAGTATCAGCCTGCGCGCGTTCTGTGAACTAGTTCGTGGAGCAATGTCCATTGCGGTCCAAAAAAAGGTGAACTCAGCACAGAAACCATCGGTGAAAAACGAAAAAGGTAACTATAAAAAAAAGGACGCACCCGCGGGGATTCGAAGTCATGACTTGCGAAACACTTGCCATGAAACACCTAGCGCTCTAGACCACTCGGCCACGGGCGAGCGCTAACGACCGTGGAAATATAAGGTATATAATGCATAGCCAGTTTACCCTTTTATCTAGTTTTAGCATTTTAAGCAACTTAGGTGACTATTTGTTGTATTGCGCTCGTGCAGTAGGCGTCCCCAAGTTTCCACAATATCTCACGTCTAGCAACGGCATTTCTGAGACGGAAAAGCATTCGCAGATGCGTAGTCGTGCTGCTGACCGCTGTGCTTGTTCGCCCAGCGCAAGAAAGTGCTTCCCGCACCCTAGTTTTACGCTGTACGGTATAAGTATCAGTTGATTTTTTTTCCTTAGTACTCATATTGACTTCGCCGACTCGTATCCCGCCGTCAAGAGGCCCTATATTTTCCTGCTGGCGTACCAGTTAGCGAAGCGTCGCATGTACGCTTGTGCAGCGCTTGTGTGATGCGACATTTACATGGAGCTAGATACAGTGTTCAAACTAACGAAGTAAAGAAAGGCACATTCTTCCATTCACAAACGTGTCCTGGCTTCGTTTCAACTGAGCGAACGAATTGCGACGACCCGTCGGCGACTGGCGGACGAAACGCTGGGCCGACTGACTCTGTCTGAAGGGCGGGGAGCCGTGCAGTAGCGCAGCCAATTGCCAGCTCATCTCCTCCCGACGTCACACGAAAACGGCACAGAAAATGGGCCAGGGTGCAGAGAGGAGGACAGCATTTTAGAACTGATTTTTCTACTAAATAAATTCGCGTAAAAGCGCTCAGTGTGGTCGAAAAAGGGCCTAGGGACTCCAAACTACAATTTGCGCTCGTAATCCCGCAATGTTTACAAATCACTTCAGTGTCCCTTTAAATCTATGCTGTTGCGCTTTGGGATTACTGTACACATTTAAAATGAAGAGCTTTGAGGCTCCTATTTTAGTGGGAAGAATGGTTATGAAATCATAATATATTTCTACGCCGCGAATTGAGTTTTGCTGGCACGGATATTACGCTGAATAAGTGCTGCTTTTTTGTGATCGCTATCACTTTGGAAGGCTGTATAGCCTGGCAGTTTGACTGCTTTGCCCGTCTCTTGTAGGGCTATGACATCTGGGGGAATGTCGACTGATTCAACGAGTAACTGGGGACTGCACCTTTTCTTTGCGAACCCTCTGCAGTTCCACTGCCAGATTCTAACTGCGCGGGTTTTATTAATTGGGTGGCGGATCCATGTTGAAGTCGAGTTTAAAGTCCTGTTTGAGGGACGAGCCCTGTGGGGGTGGTTATGTTCTGCATGACGTTACTTAGACCGTGTGCAACTCATTTCGGAGGGCTTCTATACTAGCCTGCATGGCGGTCATGTTGGACAGTAATTGATTGATTGATTGATTGATTGAATGATTATTAGCATTTGTCACATGATGTTTACAAATACTGATTGGCCCCATAGCCAGAGGCTAGTGGAGGGTCCAATAAGAAAAGTAATGGACAGTAGCGGGAAATATCAATTACGCATAATACAGATGTAGCTATACAGACACTGTAAATATATACTTCCACGTAATTATGAGCATACTCATTTACAGAGTAGAGAAGTCGCTCTCCCTAAACAATCGGGTCACAAAAAACAAAACTACACGTGTGCATACAATCAAAAAGTTATGACAGATCACTTTGTGGACACACCCAGAAACATCCGTTAAAATACAAAAAACACTATAACTATCACGGGTTTTAAGAAGAGGGAAAAAAGGCTAGGTTTACAAGATTCACCAGTGTATAATTATACAAATATAAGCGTTTACCACGAAAAAAAGAAGCAGTAACAGCCTGGTCAAGAATTGATTTTTTAGTTTTACCGCAGCATATGGTGAAGTCTTCAATTCAGTGGGTAAACTGTTCCAGAACTTTATCCCTGTGAATTGCAGCAATCTCTCCCCATAAACGTTATTTCTTGGTGCCAAGTTAAAGTTACCGAACGTGATACTTCTAGTAGGGCGAGAAGAGGAATAAAATATTGAGACATCAAATGGGTTATTGTATTTTACAATACTATTAACACAAACAGTGGTCTTGTATTCACGCAAAGGATCGAAGGGTAGTATTTTTAGCGATCGAAATAACGGCCGGCTTGGCTCGTTGTGGTTACTGTGACTTATTATTCTTATGGCACGCTTTTGTAACCTCCGAAAGGGATCCAGATAAGAATCATAAGTCTAGGCCCGCGATTCCATGCAGTAAGTTAAATGGCTATTGATGAATGGGAAGTAAAACGCCCGCAGAATGCTTTTATCGAAGTAGCCTCTAGCTTGTAAAAGCGCGTGACAGCCGGAAGCCAGCTTTACATTGACGGCATTTATTTGACCTGGCCAGTGCATGTGATAGCCTAGTATAATCCCAAGGTATTTAAACGTGTCCGTACGTTCGAGTATGGAGTTGTCAATTTTAATCTGAAGATCTCCGTAACTAATTAATTTCCTGCGGGAATGAAATATATCGTACTTCGTTTTATTGGCCTTAACCGTTAATCTGTTAGCAAAAAACCACTGGGAAATTTTTTTCAATTCTGAGTTTACTTGTGTTTGTAATGCAAAAACATTTTCGGCCGTACATAATAATGCTGTATCATAGGCATACATATAATTTCGGAAGAGCTTAATACATGAGGCAAGTCGTTGATATAAAGTGAAAAGAACAGCGGCCCGAGGACCGATCCCTGCGGCACCCCTGTATTCAGAAATTGCAGTGTCGAAGTAATATCGGTCATCACGACAGCCTGCTGTCTGTTTTTAATGTAATTAGAAAATAACTCAAAGGATTGATTACGTATACCGTAGTGCTTTATTTATGCAAAAGAATTGAATGATCTACCGTATCGAATGCTTTTTGTAAGTCAAGTAAAAAAACTCCCACTAGCTTGTTGTTTCGGGCCGTGTTAATCAATTAAGCCAATGTCAACCCTGCAGATGACGTAGAATAATTACACCGAAATCTATGTTGCTGAGGACAAAAAACCATGTACTTGTGTAAAAAGCTATTTATGGGGTGTGATAGGATTTTTTTCAAAAATGTTATTTACAACGCTGAAAACAGATATCGGTCTGTAACTAGACGGATCGGGAATGTCACCGTTTTTGTAAACGGGGACTACTTTTGCAATTTTTAGTATGGATGGGTAAGTTTTGTTTTGTATACAAGGAATAAATAGATTGCATAAGATTGGGCCTAAAATATCTACGTTTTCTTTTAACAACCGTGCTCTAATTTGGTCTAGTCCAGCAGATTTGTTAGTTGAAAAATAATAATACTGTGAACAACTTCAGAAAGTTCAATATCATACATCACAAACGTATTGACAACTGGTTGTGACGCAATGTAGCTGTCTACAGAGCGGGGAATTTTGTCTGCCAGAGCTTTGCCTATACCAGAAAAGATGGTGTTGAACGCTTCGACACTGCTGTTGTCAACGCTGTCAGGAGTAACGCGCTGTGATTGACGGCCCCCAGTAACCTCATTTATGATACCCCATATTTTGCGTGTATCGCCAGATGCCTCCTGGATGCAGCGTGAGTAGCACTGTTTTTTACGGGCTCTGATTATCATAACGCATTTATTGCTTAGTAGCTTGTACTGTCCTAAATAGTAACTGTTTGTCTTTTGACGTTTTCATATATTGTACCAGAAATTCTTTGTTTTTAATAGTTGCACAATGTCTTCATCCATCCAAGGGCAGATTGGTATTTGATATGAACGTGCAGCAAGTACGCGACAGCATTTATTAACTGCGTTTTTAAGAACTCCTATTAGGGTCGAAAACTCGGTATTAACATCATTGTCGTATATGTCGTAGAAACTGACTTGCAAGAGGCACGATATGTGCACGATACAAGCTGATATACTGCGGCTGCTTGGATTGCTCTGAGTGTTTCGTTGGTTGAAACTGTGTTGTCCAAGAATACTTGACGTATTAGGATGGCAAAAGATAGCAAGGAAACCGATCCTTTGACCGAGTTCGCAAAGGGCCTCGGCAATAAAGCACCAACTAGTATCAAAGAAATCGCGAAGGTCCTGGTTCTTTTTCATTCATTCTCTTCTTCACGAAAGGTCTTTCATACGGAGGTTAAGCTCTTTTTTAGGATCGTAAGTCTTTTATCTACTTCGTCACCCTCCATAGGTTCCTCTACCCAATTTCTGGGGAGTTATCTACAGCTCTACGCTTGGAGGCAGGGGCGTTAGTATATAAGTCTCTCTGGGGGCGGTTTTCAAGCTGCGATTTCAGCACCTTATTGTCTTGTAGTAGAGTGAACCTTTCTTGCCTAAGAAGCGCTAATTTCTCTTTTATGTTAGCTAGCTCCCTGACAAGCTCTGGAGGGAGGGGGAGGATATTTGAGCGCGTTGGCGTGAGCAGTGGGGCTGCTAACTTTGTCGCTGCCCGGCTGCTTGTTCGAGGATCGTTCATTCGGTGCTGCCTTCTGTTGTTGCGAGCTGTCTTCTCTCTCGCTACACTTGTTTCCGGATTCTTTTGAGTGGTTGTACTCAGATCTCTTGAGGCGTTCTTGATGGATGGTGTTGGTGTCGTGCTGGTTGTGCCCTGCAATGGCCGCGTGAGAGTAGGTCTGGGGCTGCCGGCGGGGTTGAAATCGTCGCGAGCAGACCCCTGATCCAGTGAGGCGTGGGCCTTCGCACACGGTGCACTTGGGGACGCATGTGTGGTCTGCAGCAGCGTTGGGTGTCCCGCAAGTGTTGTACTTAGGCGCTGGCCTTGCATTGGGGCATACCTCTTGTCGATGACCGGGCTGCCAACATGCTGTGCAGACCTACGTCTTGCGTTTAAAAGGCCTGCACCGGTAAGTAGCTGCTCTGTACCTGATCTAGAAATGGACTCTGGAGCCACTGAATAGAATATGTACTATGCTGGAGGTTCCGAGGCGTTTTGCCGAGAGGATTTCCAGGTCGAGGTTGTAGTTGGTGACGCTGCGTAAAATGTCTTCAGGAGGGTTGTCTTCAAGTATATTGAATATGGCTCCAGCGACGGTGTTGGCTGGGGTTGAAACGTGTGCGTCCAACTCGTATCGTCGGTCTCTGAGCTTAGGGATTGAATTGAGGCGTATTTTTGAGCCCTCTCTTCAACGGGAGTGCTGATTAGCAAATAGTTCGGCGTTCGGTGAACTCGTATCTCATAGATCATGTTTTGTGCAATGCATGCTTCTTTGAAGATAGCATCGGCCAGTGTGGCTTGGGGCACCGATCTGAAGTCGAGCCCTCCTCTTGGGCGTTTTACGATTTTAGATGCAACGCATCTCATGCTCGCTTCTCTGTCCTTCTTACGTCTGTCCGGCGTTGTCCGCACAGCTGCGCCTCTCCTCCTATCCTCTCTCCGATAGCGAACAGTCTCTCCCAAACAGCTGCGGGTTGGCGCAGCACGCTCTCACTCCGTTGCTAGGCGCTTGGTGGCGGCGCTGCGTGCGCTGCGCATGTGCAGTACTCTCTCTCTCTCCGCGCTCTCCTCTCCTTCTGGTGCTGTGAATACAAAGCGGCATGCCGCGCTCCGACGGTCTCAGTCGACGGTCGTCCGTGTTACGCTTGCACTCTCTCGCAGTACTCGACGATTGCTTGATGCAACCGTCGAGCCCCTAACTGCGCACTTTACGGACCACAAGGCACTCATTCTCGTCTGCAATAAAGACCGTACCTGAGCATACGTGTACTGCATGTGCATTGCATAGTGAAAATGGAAAATTACGCCCACCTTCCCTTCGCATGAGAATCCCTTCTATAAGTGTAATCAATACGATGGAAAACGCCAATGGAACCCCCATGAGATGCGTTGCATCACACCAGGGTTCCCGCGAGGGGAGGTGGGAGTAATTTTTAATACCCTCCTCGGGGAGCGGCGATGCCGGCGGGCCACTTTGGGCAGGTTGGTTCCGGTCAACGTTGCGGCCGGTTGTGTTGTTTGTTTGGGGGATTTAGAGAAGACTAAAATTTGGCGTGCTGAGAGGCGCGTTGCCGTTGTCGTGTTACATCGCAGCCATCTTGGTTGTGTTCGGAAGGGTGAATATCCTCTCCCTGCACTACGACCTCCATGACCGCGGCTGCAGGCGAGGGTCAAGGGGACTGGTTGCAGGTAGGCGTAGCCGCTATGCCCGAACCCTGCGTGGTCCACTAAAAATTGAAAATTGCGTAGAAGGAAAGGCCATAAAGTTTGGAAAACTGATGTCCAGCCGTTCCTTACATCTTCCGACATAGATGGGTACTGTGTTTAAGGACTCTGGGAGGGAGCTTCAGCTCAACACTCGGAAAGTTGGCGGAGCTTGACGAAGCACGTCCCATCGAGGCAAGTGACGCAAGCGCCTCCAAAAACTTTGAACTGATACGCCTATCGACCCGAAAATTCCGTACCGGTTATATCAAGGCCTAGCCAAACGGCTTCAAAATAATGCGTTCATTGGGCTTATGGTATATTATCTCAATACGTTTGAAATTTTTAAATGTACATCATGGAGAAAGGGAAAAGCGGTGAATTGTTTTTTCGGATATTTATTTGTTATCGCAATCCAATTCATTTATTCAACCGGTTTTTGACTATTGGTAACTTACGTAGGTATCTTAACTCTGTTCTGAAGCATTCTTTCGTAACATCTACCTAAAAGTAACAATCAAGATATCTGGAAAACTGCTTGACTTTACACGTTCTTCAATAAGTATAAAACCAATTTATATATCCAATTCTTTGTTGCTTTTTAATGCTGCCGATACAGTTGTCAAAACATCTGTGCCAAGATTTTGTCGTAACACCCGTGCAAAGGCGCGAGCGGGATTATTTAACTTACACCTTTCTGAACTTGGAATGTTCTTATGTCTCCCGCCCACTGATGGGAGCGTGTGCAGCCACGCGCCTCCCCATACCAGCCCATGTTAGCTATGCCTATCAAGGGAAGTTCCAACTGACGCTCTGACTGACTGCCTGGCTGATTGACAAACTGAATCAATGACTCTTTGACTCAATTATTCACTGACGCGTCAACGCCAAGCCAATACTGTTACCCTACAGGCTTGAAATTTCGGGAGTACAATTGTGTAATGGCGTAAGGGCTCACTAAGACACTATTTCTCGAAATTATGCTCATCGAACAAGGTCGAATGGTGTCAACTGCGTTGTTTCCTGGATCGATGTCTTGTACGTAAACGTGACATACGGGAAGAGGTCATCCCAAGTCTTATGCTCAACGTCGACGTACATAGATAGCATATCCGCGATCGTTTCGTACAGACATTCTGTTGCGTTAGTTCAGGGGTGGCACGCCGCCGTTCTGCGGTGATCCGTGTTGCTGTAGGGTAAGATTCCTTGCATGAGCTCCGCAGTGAAGGTCATTCCACGGTCCGTGACTAGGACTTCGGGGGCTCCCTGTCGCAGCACAAGTAGGTTCATGAAAAACTTCGCAACTTATTGTGCAGTCCCAATCGGAAGAGCGGCGGTCACTGCGTAGAACCTCATGTACTCTGTCGCTACGACATACCACTTGTTCTCGCATCTTGACGTAGTTAATGGCCGCAGGGGATTCCAATGCAATCTGTTGAAAGGGCCTCGATGGGACAAAGAGAAGCCGCAGATATCCCGCGGGTCTCATCGGTGGCGTTTTTCGTCGCTGATAGTCACGGCAGTTGCGGACGTAGTGGGCCACACCGCTTGCAAGGCTGGATCTGTCCCATAGTGCGAGCTGTGCCGAGACCTCCGGAGGATGGGTCGCCATGGCATGCTTCCAAAATTTCGTCACGAAGGTCTGCGGGGATGACAAGTATATAATTTGTTCTCGTTGTAAGGATGAAATTTCTCTTCACAAGGACGGAGGTTTTGAGGCTGAATGCAGGTAAGTTGCAATTGAAGGCCCTTGGCACGCTGACGTTGCGTCCTTCTATATAGCCAATCAAGACGAGTAAAGCGCTGTCCTCACGCTGCTGTGCGGCTAGGTCGCTTTCCGTCAGTCCTCCGAAGAATGCGCTCTTTTCGTCCCAATCTTGTGGTGGTGGGTTGATGTGGCCGCGACGCAGGCAGTCGTCGTCAGAGTGTTCATTGCCGTATTTATAGACAATTGTAACGGAAAATTCTTGCAAGCGCAAGCACCACCTACCGAGACGGCAAGAGGGGTCCTTCAAATTGGCCAGCCAAAACAGCGCGCGGTGTTGAACCTTGAGAGGTCTTTCATACACGTATGGGCGAAATTTTGAAATGGCCCATACAAAAGCGAAGAACGATATTACAGAGGATTGGTAGTTTTTTCTTCCCCTTAATATGCCACGGATGGAATAGGTGATTACTTTTTCCCAACCGTTCTGCTTTTGGACGATGACGGCGCCCAAGCCTATATTACTGGGGTCTGTATGCCTTTCTTATTCGGCATTTTTGTCAAAATGAGCGAGCACAGGCGGATTTTGCAGGCGTTGTTGCAACTCACAGAATCATTTCTCTTGGGCACTTTCCCAGCTGAAAGGGGTGCTATCTCCCGTCAAGCGCTTGCGTAGCTCTGTAATGCGGGCGAAGTTTGCGACGAAGCGCCGGTAGTACGCGCATAGTCCGGGAAATCTTCGCACGACTGTCTTGCCTCTCGGTCTTAGGAATGTCCCTATGGCTGAAGTTTTTGCCGGGTCTGGCAGTACTTTCACGGCGTTGACGACGTGGCCCAGAAACTTCAGCTCCTCGTACGCGAAGCGGCACTTTTCAGGCTTCAGTGTCAACGCCGACGTACGAATGGCCTCGAGTACCGACTCCTACCTTGTAAGGTGTCAGTCGAAGGTCCGGGCGAATACCACATACCACAAGGCCGTCGCGGTATACAAGGCAGGTATGCCACTTCAGGCCATCTAGCACAGTGTCCACGACTCTTTGAAGCGTTGCTGGTGCCGTGCACAGCCACATCACATTGAACTTGTATAGGCCGTCCGGGATTATGAATGCAGTCTTCTCTCGGTATCTCTCTTCCAATTTAATTTGCCAATAGCCTGTCGTCAAATCTATCGAAGAGAAGTACTTTGCATGGCAGAGGTGGTCGTGGGCATCGTAGATTCGTGGCAGTGGGTATACGTGTCCTTTTTGGTGATCTTGTTCAGTTGCTGGTAGGCAACACAGAACCTTCATGTGCCATCATTTTTCTCCACGGGTACGACCGGCGCAGCCAAGGGCGTTTTGACGGCTGTATAACGTCGTCGCTCAGCACGTCGTCGACTGTTGTCAGGATCGCTTCCCCCTCATGTGCAGACACGTGGTACGGTGACTGTCGGGTAGGTCGGGCTGTATCTTCGGTTATAATTTGGTGTTTACTAGAGGTGTCTGACGTACTTTTGAGTTCGTTACCATTTTTTGCGGTAGCGCTGGGTTCACGTTGAAGGGATGCGGAAGCTCGGAGTCGTCTTTTGGTGCGCGTTACAATTCGGCGACCACGGTCAAGTCATTGGCTTCTCGCGTTCCTTCGAAGAACGTATTTGAAGCGCCCATGTTTAAATGCTGGTACTTCTCCGCGAAATAGGTCACCAAAACGCGGTATTTGCGATTCTTAAAGCGCGCAATGCTTCTTGCGACGGAGTCACCACGGTCGAGAAGCAAACTTTGGTCACCCTCTACGATAGCATGCATGTCAAGGACAGCATCTTCACAGTAAACGGGGATGATCAAGCTTGCGCGGGTTGGAAAAGAGACGTGATCATCGGCCATCCTAACAGCAGCAACGTGTTCGGGGTGCGGTTCCGGCGTCATGGGGTGCCCTGAGGAAAAAGTTCTCGACTTGGTCTGTGGAATAATTATTGCTCCGCTGTCCTTCAAAAAGTCCATTCCGAGAAACACGTCGCGGGAACAGTTAGGCGAAATGAAGAATGCAGCACGGTACGTGGTGCCATCTATGGTGACGCGCGATGTACACGGTGCAGTGGGAGTAACGAGGTGGCCTCCTGCTGTGCGTATGCGCGGAACGTCCCATCTGGTCATAACTTTCTTCAGTTTACACGCATATGGTCTGCTCATTACTGAGTAGTCGGATCCCATGTCTATGAGGGCGCCTACATGAAAGCCGTTGATTGACGCCGCCTCCGTCGGACGCCGCCTTCCTCGAGTTCTGGGTGCGTTGGGACGTCGCATCTAGGTTTGTGTGTGTTGATGGTCGTACACGGTGCGGCGTCGTTCTCATAGTATTCTCAGCGGCAGCGTCGGTCATGTATAATACGCATCGAGCCTTGTGGCTGTCATCGTGTACGGGAGTCACGTCAGGGTGAGGTTGGGTATTCGGGTTTAGGGCATGTCGTGAATCAGGGTCTTCAGCATGTCCTCGCGTTCTTGGAGGGTATCTGTTTTTTCGCCATAGAGGAACTTCGCCTCCAGAAGTTGCTGCCTTTATTTTCCCCTGCATGGGCTCGGGGACCTTCAGCGTGCGAAGTCAGCATTGCTACGGTGGCTTCGCGATCGGTATAGATAGGGCGACTGCCAACGCTTGAAGCACGCTAGAGAGCGCCTGGTGTTAGACACGTATTCTTCGATCTGAGCAGTGCCGATTACCGGATAAAGGGTATGGTACGTCGACAGAGAAACCACGGAGTCCGAGCCCCTTTTATGGGCAGCGACGATAAATGTGGCCGGCCTCTCCGCAGTGGTACCAAAGCGGACGAACATCGGGAGTTCGCAACACCTCGGTCTTCCTCGGCGTCTGGTACTGGAGTACAGATGATCGGGCAGGCCACAGTGGACGGCGGCACGGCGGGGCCGTTTTACCACGGGTTGGAGCAGGGTGGGGTCGACCAACAGCTGCGGAGCAGGTCAACGCTTGTGGCTCGCCAGGTGCTTCGGATGGCGTAGAAGTCCCCAGTGCCTGTTGGACCGTTTCTCGGATGACATCTGTCAGGGAAGCGACTTGAGGTTGCGGCTTTGTTGTAAAAACTTTCAGAAGCACCTCCCTGACGATCGCGCGGATTGCCTCGAATAGTGTATCAGCTATGAGCCCCGGCACCGGCCGTCTCCGCAGCTAGCGCACTGTTGGGGCGGTAGTACTGTCTCGTACGAATTTTCAGCGTCTTCTCCAATGCGGCAACCGCAGACGTGAATTCGGGTCCAGGTTTAGGGGGGTTGCGGACAAGGCAAACAAAGTGCTCTTGCTTCATAGCTCGCATTAAAAACCTGAGATTCTTGCCTTCAGTCATATATGAATCCGCGCGACAAAATATTTGGTTCAACTCGTCAACGGAGATCACGCTCCCTTATTTGGGGTGTAGCGTGCGCGTTTCCAACAAAAGGGCAGCTCATTGTTTTCGCTCGACGGCAGCGATTGTTTTAAGGAACTCCCTTTTAAAGGGAGTCCAGTCGGTCAGGGAGTTTTCATTGTTCTCGAAGCACGTTCGGGCTGTATCTTCTAAATAGAAGAAAACATGGCGGAACGTTTCTTCGTCATCCCACCGGTTAAAGACCCGGAAGCCCTCCACTTTCTCCAGCCAGTCCTCATGGTCTTCTATGGGGGATGCGCGTAACGATGGTGGTTCCCGGGGCTGTTGCAGGACGACGGGAGGAGTGTCTTGTGGTACCATGCATTTGATTTCAGCGTCTTTTTTTGGTTCGTTCTGGTAGGAGACCAAACTCCGCCAATAACCCATGCAGTCGACGGCTGGCTCGGCTTGGGCTGACTTGTCTGATTCCAGTAGGCGACGGGAGCATAAGGGTGCTTACCCAGCACCTTCACCTGATATCACGATGCCAAAGATGACGCCGTGCTCTAGAAGAAAAACTAGTTTATTGGAGCGAACATGTGCTCCCCTACCAACTCAAAGAATACAGAGGCGGCCAAGCAGTAGTCAACAAAGTTGTCGGTGTCGGTGAGTGACATACCGGCATCTGCTCTTCAGGCTTTTATCTTCCGGCGCGAATGTGTTTCGAACCGTCGATTGTATATCAAAGATGCTTATTCTAGGACGGTGACGTTAGTGCGATACACTCTCATTATCCTAACGAGATAACCCAAGCAGCATAAAACTAAAGAATGGAACACGCCCTTCCGTGCAGTAAAAACAAACCATAAATAAACAAACCCAATGCGTACTTCACGGCAATATTATGGATAATATTGCTGCGACTTTATTCCTGCAGGGGAAATACGCCGACCGGCTACCGGGGCTGTTTCTTGTCATAGGTATGCACCTATTGGAAAAGAGAGCAGAAAGAAGTCCAAGCTCGCTTGTTCTAGCTGTGGCATCGCCAGTCATTGTGGGCACAAGTTCGCCCTGTTAATAAACACTTTTACTCTCTTTACTGCAGTTCACTGTTACATAAGTGGTGAGGTGCGGGGTACATGGCACCCCATCTGTCAAGGAGGCGACGCTCAGGGGAGCCAATTGAAGTCAAGGTATTGCCCGCCCACGAGTGATCCAGCCGTCTACTCGATATTCAAGCGGAGTGCGGACTTGTACCTGATCGCTCGACAATGATGACATGACGGGACGTTGGCGCTGTGAAGATGCCTCCGACAGTCACCCCTTTCAGTACGTGGTTTAGCGGCAGCGTTCACCAAACTTCTTTTACGGAGAGCCTTATGAAGACGTGGAAGTGTGACTTTACACTTCGAGCGCACGCAACGTTTAGTGGCTGGGGCAACGCACATAAGATACGAAATGTGTGCTCTTCACTGGTAGAAAGCGCGCTAACGGGGTATGAAAAAAAAGAATCCAGGATGTCTGGAAGGAGTTTCGTCAACGGTTACAGCTGCCTATCCAAAGAGTGATCGCGAAGACAAGGCTGAAGCTGCTTTCTAGCCCAAACAGCACCCGAATGAGAGCCTTGCCAAGTAAGCCGAACACATGAATCGTCTTTTAAGCACGCTAACCCCTCAATGACCGACGACACGAAGGTTCGACATATCATGCGTGGCGTCAAGCAAGACATCTTCGCCGGGCTGATGTGGAGTCACGCGAGAAGGGTTGCCCGATTCGTCCGCGAGGCTACCACGATTGAAAGGGCGCTCCGCCAAGTGCTCGGCACTACAATTGTAACGAACCAGTCCCGTGTAATGTATCCGATACGGATAGCATCGGTCTCCGGGAGCTCGTGAGACAGATTGTCTGGGAAGAGCTTCAAAGCCTGCAGCAGGGGCAGATTCCACCGGCTTCGCTGTCCATAGCGGAAATAGTTAGGGAGGAGGTAAGGCAGGCTGTGCGGGTTCCAGAACAAGTTGACGTGCTCCGGCAGATGCAAGCCCGCCTATTATACTCGGCAGCTTTGCGCCAGCCGTCTATGGCGCTCCTCCTATTGTTGCGTCGATCGCACCGCAACCGGCCCGGGAGCTGACACCACGTACACACTACTCGACGGAGACAGGCAACCGCAAAAGCGACCTGTGGCACACCCCTGACAACACACCTTTCTGCTTCCACTGCGGGGAAGCAGTGCATATCTACCGCACCTTCTCCTATCGCCGAGCTGGTCTCCGTGAATTTCCGCCGAATACACCACGGCCGCAAAGCGGACAGCGACCCCCAGACATCGCAGACTACATCGCCGGATGCCATACAGTTTTTTTGCCGCAACGCCCCCAGTGTAGGTCATCACTCCTGATGCGACGCAGATCCTCCAGCCCTCTGTTCGCCTCAGAACCTGCCAATCGCCCCTCCGGGAGCCAACAAGGCCAGGGAACGTGAGGCCAGTGACTTCCGGAGGTGAGGTCGCTGATATCACGAAGTGCCAAGATCCACCGCTGCAACGACTCCTACGACGAGACGACGAGCAGCCAGCAGCGGAAATTTGTTTAACCCAACCGATTATCTGCGAAGTGCTCGTAGATATCGACGGTTGTAGGACGACCTCATTGGCCGATACCTGTGCTCACTGTTCAGTCATCAGCGAAACTCTGGCTTTTACGCTAAAGAAATGGATCACACCCTGGACTGGCCTGCAAGTTCGACTGCTGCAAACAATCTCATTACCATGGTGGGTAGGTGTACTCCGCTGATAAAGATTCGTGGTTACACCTACGTCAACGACTTTTTTGCTCGAAGGAGTAAATTCTTGGCATGGACGTTCTGCGGACAAATGTGGCAGTCATCGACCTTCACAAATAAAAAGATAGTTTCGAGACAAAGAGAGCCATAGCAAGCAATATTGAAAACAAGCGAGACGGAGCGCTGCGCATTGTTGACGGCGACGTATCGTTGCGTGCCCATTCTAGCCTCTTTGTAATTGTAACAAAACGACACATTTGTTTATTGTGAAGGCATCGCTGAAGGCAACATTCAGTTTTTACTGAATAGGGGTATTTCTATAGCTAATGAATTTGTAAACTTGCGCAAGGTTTGCACTCCAGTTTTGGTCACCAATTTTTCCAACGAACGTCGACATCTTGCGAAAGGCACTACACATGTATTTATGGGGAAGTCACTGGCGTTACGTACGTGGGCGCGCTCAGTAAGGTGCTTCTTGATTCGCTGACAGGTGACACCGGCGTATCAGCTGAAATAAACACTGACCTCCCGACCACTCAGACTGAAGCCTTCAAACGTCTAGTGCACGACTTTTGCGACTGTTTCAACATGTCTTCCAAAGTGCGCCGTACTCCCATCGCGAAGCATCGTATTGTGGCTGATGAAACTACCAGACCTTTCTGGCAACAACCTCACCGCGTGTCACCCAGTTAGAGGGGCGCCATCAAGACACAGGTCAGAGAGATGCTCGCCGACAACGTTATCCAACCATCTAAAAGTCCGCGGGCCTCACCTGTTGTACTGGCAAAGAAAAAGGACAATACGCTTTGCTTTTGCTCAGAAAATCGCAAGCTGAACAGAGTCACTAAACGCGAGGTTTATGAATTTCACCGAACAGAAGAAACGTCGGACCTTTTGTGTAATGCTAAATTCTTCCCGTCCCTGGAATTAAAATCTAGTCATTGGGAAAAGGAAGTGGATGAAAGCGACTGTGAACAAACAGCATTCGTAACACCCGATGGCATATACGAATTTAAAGCACTTCCATTTGGCGTCTGCTTCGCCCCTTCAACGTTCCAGCGTATTATGAATACCATTCTCGCAGGACGGAAGTGGCAGATTCGCCTTATTTACTTGGACGATGCAGTCGTGTTTTCTAGGGCATTCGAAGAACATCTAACAAACGCGACTGCGAAGCGTCCTGGAAGCGATCCGTTCTGCCGAGCTGACTAGTAGGCCTCAAAAATGCCACCTTGGTTTCCAGGAGCTAAAATTTCTTCGACACATGGGTAATGCTCGAGGCGTCCGCCCAGTTACGGAAAAAAAGTGGCCGTGAGCTCTTTTCCGGTACCAACCCAACAAAGTTGCCTAACGCTTCCTAGGTCTCCATGCCTGTTACAGAGGCTTTGTCGAAGGCTTTTTCCAGAATTTGAGAGCCACTCACGCGTCTTACAAGAAAATAAGTACCCTTCATTTGGACAGAAGACCATCAAGTGGCATTTGACGGACTGGCACACTTCAATGTGGATAGTGACACATAAATCAGAACTGACGCCAGTAACATCGGCATCGGGGCTATCATGGTCCAGTGGCAACACGGTGCCGAGAAAGTTATAGCCTATGCCAGTCGCACACTGTATAAGGCTGAACGCAACTATTCGGCGACAGAAAAGAAAGTCTTTCCGTGATGGGGGCTATAACTAAATTTCGGCCATATTTGTATGAGAAGCCCTTCAGAGCTGTAAGCGAGCACCATTCGCTCTGCTAGTTTGCCAACCTCAAAACCTATCGGTAGACTTGCTCGATGAAGCCTATGGCTGCAGGAGTATGGCGTAACGGTTGCGTATAAATCTGGAAAGAAGCACAGTGATCCCGATTGTTTGTCGCGGGCTCCAACTCTGAATGACAAACATGAAACGAAAGAGGATGTCCCGTCCCTCGGGGTCGTCCATACTGCTGGCATGATCCTTTACCAGGAGCAGGATGCTAACTAGGGCCACTGATCGACCACCTTCGCGGCGAAAGCACTAGGCTACCACGCTTCTTTCCGTGAGGTTTGGCTTCGTATACCCTGCGAAACAATGTGCTCTACAAACGAAGCTACGGCAGCAAAAAATTCTTTTGGTCGTGCCATCGTGCAATCAGCAAAGTTTTATGAGCCTGCCATGGCGCGCCATCCACCGGGCACCTAGGCGTTAATCGGACGTTTGCTCGGATTCATGAAAGCTATTGCTAGGCAAACCTTCTACCATGAGTACGACACAACGTGGGGGCTTGCAGGGATTGCAAACGCCGCAAGAAGCCCCCCGTTAGGCCACCGGGATTCCTTCATCGAGTGGATCCTCCCGACGAGCCGTTCTGGCAGGTTGGGATACATCTCCTTGGGTCTGTTCCAACATCGGCGTCGGGGAACAAGTGGATCATTGTAGCCACCTCTTACTTGACGCGTTATGCAGAGACCAAGGCCCTTCCCAACGGCACCGCTTGTGAAGTGGCCAAATTCTTCGCTGAATAGATTGTTGTATGCCATGGTGCGCCGATGAGTATTATTACATACAGCTGCACCGCATTTTCCGCCACCTTCCTACAGCACGTCATCAAACTAACTCATGGCACTCACCAAAAATTTATTGCCTAGAAACTTCAAATTAAGAGCCCCCCGAACGCCTTAAAAGAACCCCATCTGTTGGGCTAACTATGTACGTCGATCTGGAGAAAAAAACTGGGACGAAATTCGTTCCTTCAGGACGTTTGCCGACAATACTGCCATGCAAGAAACAACTCCATGCGCATCTTTTGAACTTGCTTGCGAAGACTCTGTAACGACAAATTTACGACGTGCAATGCTGGCTGTCGATGAAAACGACGTGACCAGCCTCTATGCCCAGGCTTTTACCCAATGGGCGGAGGGAGCACGCCAGCTCGCACGCGTCCGCATTCGACATCAACAAGAAATAAACGCCGCGAAATACAACAAGGAACGCCCTAACTTCGCGTATCGACCAGGCGACCTCATGTGGGTGTAAACGCCAATTCACCGCTCAAGTAACTTCACCTGGCGATACTTTGAGCCTTATCGTGTTCTTCGCCGTCTGTCAGACGTTAAGAGCGAGGTCGTACCCAACGAAACAACAGCACGGGCTTCACGACGGAGGTCGGAATCAGAGGTTGTGCATGACGTACGCATCAAGGGGTATTAAACCCAGTCTTGCGAACCTGAAATATCACCCTATGCGAGCGTACGTGCCCTGACACTCACCGCTCCCTCAACATCTACGTGCCTGTATTATGTTTTCCTTCCGTGGCATGGGGTCGATGCCAACGAGGCAGGGGAGCAAAGCCACGAATTTGTTATTGCAGGCGAAATTCCCTGACCGGCTGACGGTGCTGTTTCTTGTTATCGGTATGTGCCTATTGGTAAACATAGTCCAAACTCGCGTGTTCTAGCTGTGGCATCGCCAGTGATGGCGGGCACAAGTTCGCCCTGTAAATAAACGCTTTTACTCTCCTTACAGGAGTTCATCGCTACAATATCATCCCAAAAATGTCGATGGCTGAACATGTTGCGACCAAAGAGTACAACTGGTACATTTAATCAACATTTATGTACCTGCTCTTCATGAACTTGTGACATTGTACATAATGAATTATTGCGGCTAATTTTTAACAGGGGAGCTGCCCTTCTTGGAGGCTTTCACAATACCAGGCGTGGTAACAGGGGCACCGTGATGTGGAGAGGCCATCGCGCTGTGAAGATGAGAGCGAGCTTCCAGCACCCCTCCGCAGTGGAAACTACGCAAGATTTCCCCAGCAAAATATCAACAAATGATAAAACTCCCAACACCGGCTGGCGTGGTGATCCATGAGCGCGTCAGTGATTGGCGCCCGCATGGCTGAAGCAAAGGCCGATTGGCGAAACCATCGCCGCCGCATATCTCGAAGTTCAAACGTGATCGTCTCATTGTACTCTGCTCAAGCTCCTTCGAAACAAACGCTGAACGCCATTATACGCCTAAAGAACTTTTGTCTGTACCGGTAAAATTAGCAAATTACTAATTATAATACCTCAGTCACATTTTTGGAAGTTTATTGCTTGGACCAATGGGAAGTCTTTTGCCCTACCATCCTCGTCACCGAAACCGCCCAATCACACTCTCTGGCACTGGCACCGCTGCACGTTATGAATGAAACGGATAATATTTTAGTGCTATTGGCGGTAGTTTCACGAATAATCGGAACACAAGGTAGTTGCGCACTATACGGAAAAAAAAGTCGCACGTCCGGAGCGCCAGCAAAAGTGTTGTGAAGCTTATCCGAACGCCGACATGCTTTGCTGCGAGGCTGCGTTATATTTTTGTAGGTGGCTAGTGAAGCGCAGTCTAGCTCTTCGTGTTTTAGTGTTCTAGTGTTACACAATAAACACAATGAATACATTTCTAAGAATGCAGTTCAAGGAAATAATTGTCTCCCTCTTCCAAGAGCAGCAAAACTAAGATAATAGCAGTATGTGAGCAGCAAGTTGTAAGCAGGAACGAAATAAGGCCATAGGAAAATTAACAATGAGCCTTTGCACACGGTACTCGTGTTTTCGCAAAATTACTCAGTCATATTGAGCTTGGAGATATGGACCTCTACCGTCCATGTCCTTTTGTGCCACGAATTGCCTCACCGTTGCAGGACCAGAACGTGATAAAAGAGAAGGCCCCTTCCCCCCAGCTCCCCCACAGCCCCCGGTCGCCTCATATATTGTCATGTGGAAATTATTCTATTGAGAAAGCTATTTACAGAGCAAGAGCTAGAGGGGGCAAAATGCGCAAGAGCCACTTAAACCCTTTACATCGCTTTTATAGGTTACGACAAAGCGCAGATTCTGTACTCAACTCAGCCGTTTTAAAAGAACTAAAATACCAGGGAGTAGAGAAAACCTACATAAGCCTTCCAGAAGACATATGTAGGGGATGCACGGACAGAATAACCCTCCACAAGCAAAGTGATATATTTATGATAATAAAAGCAGTAACACAGGAAAATGCCATCTCTCCAAAACTATTCGCAGAATGCCTGGAGGGCTTATATAGAAAGCTTGAATGCTAAAACTAAGGACCAACGATAAACAGGATAACGTGAGCCATTTGAGATTTGCGATCAACATAGCCTTGCCAAGTAAGACTGCAGAACACAAGCAGGCCATGCTTAAAGGAACTAAAATCAGAAACACGGCCATCGTGGTGAAAATAAATATTGATAAAACAAAAGTACCAAGGAATAGGAATCCCAGAAACTTCCACTTTAGCTTAGGAAAGGAAACGCTCGAAGATATAGAATATAACTACATTGGACAAATGGTTAGGGCTGGCCTCACCCCCAAAAGAGAACCAGTGCAGAATAGGTATGGGATGGGGAGCACTCCCAAAGCATTTCTAAATACTGAAAGCTGAGGTACCTTACCCTCTATCAGCCTGCTGAGGTCCCCTGTGCGGATGAAAGCTTCTCCCACTGACCTCGAACCACTCCTGCCCAGCACATCTCGGGTAAACAGTTCACCCCCCCCAATTACTGTCTAGCATCCTTCCATCATGTAATGGCTTCCCCTTATTCTGTACCAGTGCCTAGGTATTTACTCTGATACCCTATATGGCAACCGGTTGTCCGTTCGTCTCATACATGGCTGTGACAAGTGTGTGGCGCCACCCTGACCCTAATATTCGTTGGCCCAATTCCATTTCCTTTTCTTTATTTCAACTCTGATATCGCCCAGTCTAGTTTGTTCGCTTAGCTAGGTAGCTCGTTTCTTGTCCCTGAGTGTTATTTCCAACATAACTCGTTCCATGCCCTGTTGAGCCGACATAAATTTACTTTCCAGGTATTCAGTAAGGCCCCAAGTTTCAGCTCCGTATGTCATCACCGGCAGCACGCACTGATTGTAGATTTTTTTTGAGTGAGCGAGGTAGCTCACATTTCATTATTCGCGGGTGCTTGCCGAGTGCTCCCTAACTCATACCTATTCTGTGCCAAATTTCCCCCTCGTTGTAGGGGTCGGCGCAAACCATCTGTCCGAGGCAGTTTTATCGTTTAGTTCCGCTAGCGTGTCGTTTGCTAATCTGAAAAAGACACTCTTGGAACGCTTATCCCTCCACACTTTAGATTTATTTATATTTATTTTGAGCCACACGGCCGTTCTTTCTGATAATACTTCATCAACCATTTTTTGCACGTGTAACGCAGTCTCAATCAGCAAACCTATTTCGTCTGCAAACTTCAAATGGCTCAAGTATTCTCCCGTTATCCTGAATGCTATGTTTTCCCAGTCAAGCTTTCTCAATACCGCCTCCCAACTAGCTATGAATAGTTTTTGAGAAAGCTTATCTCC
Organism: Haemaphysalis longicornis; assembly: GCA_013339765.2. Classification (NCBI taxonomy): domain Eukaryota; kingdom Metazoa; phylum Arthropoda; class Arachnida; order Ixodida; family Ixodidae; genus Haemaphysalis; species Haemaphysalis longicornis. The sequence continues at coordinate 93,271 of JABSTR010001254.1, forward strand.
CTGCGTTAGTGCTTTTCTGATCAGGTATATATCACTTTGCTTGTAAAGGGATATCCTGCCCGTGCATCCCTTAATTATATATCTTCTAGAAGTCTGATGTAGGTTTCCTCTATTCTCTGGTCTTTTAGCGCTTCTAAAATGGCTGCGATGAGTACGGAATCAAGCGCTATTTGTAATCAATAAAAGCGATGTCATCGGGTTTTGTGTACTCGGCATTTATATCTCTCATGGTTGGCTACATGGATGTAATGTAGCGTTGAGTACCTTTTCCCAAACCGAGCATGCTCTCCGGGTTGATTTCAATCGGGCCTGTGACCTAAGCGGCTAACTATAACTTTGTTAAACAGCTTGTAAACGACAGAGAGTAGTCTCATGGCTCTGTAATTCTTGAGGTCCTTGGGATCTCCCTTTTGATGAACGAGAATGATGTTGGCATTTTGTAAGGCTATACGCACTTTCGTAATCTTCAAGCATTCCTAAAATAGTACAGCAAGCTTATCCAGTACAATATCTCTTCCCTCCCTCAAGCGTTCTACAGTTATGCCTTCATTAACTGCAGCTTTTCCTATTTTCATTCTTCTGACAGCCTTTACAACTTCCGCTTTAGTTACAAGTAGGAGCTCGCAAGGGGAGAAAGTACTCTCAGGAGATATTCATGATCTAATATTGCTGGTGTACAGCATGGTCTCGAATCATCTGCTGTCGTAATTATCTCGTTCAAGTTGTGTGTAATATATCGGTTGTAATCCATATCCGGTCTTTGCCGATGGCTAGCTTTCCCTTAGTTGTTTCAAGCTTCCCTCTAACTGCCTAGTTTCCTCGATCACTGCCATGTTATGCGCATGAATGTCTTGTTTTATTTCTGTTTATCAGTGTTAACAGCGCGGCTATTTCAGTGCGATTTACCGTACCTAACAATTTCATGTTCTTAGGTTTGGCAATTAGTCCCTCCTTTTCTTAGTCTTCCAGATGGTTCCCTAGATGTTGCCTCTCACACAGCTGCTGCTAATTCACTGAGTGGTGATATTAGGTTGTCATTCAGCCTCCCTACACTGACCTCGTTCGGCACGCTCAAAAGTGAGAACTTGTGTTAAAGAGTTAGCCTAAACTGCGGCTGTTAGGCTCTGAGTGATTCCATGCGTAGCTTCTTAGTTTTCACAAGTGTCGTTCTTTGCCTTCTTAGATTCTGCCTTAGCTTGCATGTAACCATTATGTGACCGTCCCTCTGAAGTTTACTTGGCACCACTACATCTTGCACTACACTCGGGTTGGCATAAAAAGTGAAGTCAATTTCATTTTAGGTTGTACCGTCGGGACTTTTTCATGCTCATTTCATATTATTTTGTGTGTAGAAGAATGCGTTCATGAACCTCGGGGTACTTCTCTCTGGAAATCCAACCAGTGTATCTCCTCGACTGTTGCGATTGTCTATTCGTAAGTTTCCCACTGACCTCTCTCCCATCTGCTTCTTGCTAACCTTGAGTTAGTCTCCCCTCACAATCGTGAACTGCTTTGTTGCCTTCTTCATTGCCGATTCTAAGTCCCCGTAAAAGCTATTTAAATCTCCATCCCCATAGCTGGTTGTTTGCGCAAACGCCTGTTCTATGTTTAGCCTGCACCGTTTGCTTAGCTTGATCTCAAGAGCCGTGACTCTGTCGGTAATGCTGAAAAACTTCTCCAGGCTTCCTGATATTTCTTTGACGCATCGGGATGGGGTGGGATTAAAAATCCTACCCCATATTCTTTCTTCTCTTTGGGTCCAATGTGGCATAGAAAATGTTCACACATTGCGTATGCCCACTAGTGAGCTGTTTGATCTGTTCTCAACTTCGCTTAACCCTAAAATATCCCAATTAATGTCCGAGAGCTCCTCTGGTAGCAAAAGCAACCATCCCTCTTCAGACAGAGTGCGTGCGTTCCAATGGCAGCCTGTGCGGACATAACGATTTTTTTCACCGTCTACTGCATCGCTGTACTGACCACCGCCGTGGCCAAGTGCTCTACAGGCGCTGGGGACTGAGGACCAAGAGTTGAGTTGGTTAGTCATGGGAAAGGATGGCCAACTTCTACACCTGGGTGGCCAGACCCTTCTCCGGTGAGGCAGTGCTGTTTATGCACCTAAAATAATTCATAGCATTGTTGAACCTTTCTAGTGTAGCCACCTAGGTATCCGGGATGATGGTAACCTTCAGAGTACGCACCACTCGGTAGCTACATAAGTTCGGGAGAGGGAGCCAGACGAAAACGAGCGAGAGAGCGAACGAACTTCCCGCAGCCGACGTTGCCACTCACGCCAGCAGTGATATTCAGCCAGTGTTTGTCAGTTTTGCTTTTATGACTGTGGTTCTGAAGGTACAAGCTAAAACGGAGGTGCACTAATGGGATTTACTGACGTCTGGTCGTTGGAAAGCTAAGGCACTGCCATGCTGTAGTGTATAGCTACGGAAAAGCCTAGTTTGAAGAATAGCCTGCCAAAGACAAAGTGAGCTTCTCACGGGACGCTCAGCTGGCTAGCTTGAATCTTAGCTCCGGCACCTCCGCCCAATCACGTGTGCCATGAATGGAAGGAACGAACGGTGACCGTTTGTTTGTACTTTTGCTTTTGACTGTAGCTTCACAATAAATGCACCGAGTGAGCTAGTTATACGTGTAAAAATATCGAAACAGCAACGCGATGATGCGAGTTTATGGTTGAAGCGGTCACCTTGTCGTTTAATTTACCTAGGTACTCTGTACACCAGTATTATTCGACGCGGGAAAACGCCTCCGCGCCTACTATTAGAACATTTATGTCTCTTACACTATTGCAGCTAGATAGTAAAACTTTGATGGAAGGGCAATCTTGAACTTTATGGAAGACAAGAGCAAAATAATGTGAACTTTCAATGCAGATTTCCTGCCGAAAATGCTAAACATCCAGGAACTCTGTACTAGCATGTCCGCCTTGAATGGAACTCTCCCGAAAGTACGGCGACTGTTTGTTTCAATTCGGCATTTTGCTTTAACTTTACCGAAACTGCACCTAAACAGCTCGGTTAACTTGTCAAGCTATCGGAACAGCGACGCGATGACGCGAGTATGGCGTTTAGGAGGTCCCCTTGTCGCTGATGGTAGCTAGGTTTGCTTTACTTGAACGTTACTCAACGCGAGCGGCCGTCCCCAAAAGGATGGCCTCTCGCGCTGTAACCAAAATGAAAAATCCTGAACTGCTGCATACTCCCGGGGATCACATACGGAGCTTAAACTTGGCGCTTAGGAAACAACTGGAAAGCAAAGTTAGGTCGACTGAATGGGCCCATGAACGAATAATGTAGAGAATAACACTCAGGGACACAAAACGAGCTACCTGGATCAGAGAAAAAACTAGAATGGACGATATCTTACTTCAAACAAAGACAAAAATGCACTTGGGCTGGCCATGCGGTGAGAGAAACGGAGAACTGGTGGACAATAACGGTAACACAGAGGATACCAAGAGATGGGTCAAAAAGACGGGGAAGGTCATTACCCTGTTGGAGGGACAAAATCAAAACTGTGGACTCGAGCGGCGCTGGACTGCAGCGGTTGGAGGTCAATAGGAGAGGCCTTCGTACTGCAGTGCACCTGAGAAGGCTGAAGGTGATGATGGCGGACATTGATGTTGGTCTTCTGCGTGGTAGGCGATGCGGACGGTGAAGCGTGAATGATCTCGTACGACACATCAGCGACCTTCTGCAGGACCTTCCAACGACCATGGCATTGCGAGAAACACTTTTTCCAGGGAGGAAAACATAGCGGCATAGGCGCCGCAATGACACGAGCGTTACAGCAGGATTATCTACGTTGTAGCGCTTAATTTCATATCCTGTTTTTGGCAAAGCCTGTGAAGCCGAAAGATTGGCGCGAGCGGCCTCATGTGCTAGAGGTGCTCGAAAAATGGCTTCGAAGGCAAATTCGGGCAGTAGAGTGGTTGATGGAGGAACCAATGTGTCAAGCGGTAATGGGGGCTCACCTTCATAGAGAAGTTCACAAAGTGAAAAAACCGCCGTATCGTGGCGCGACATGTACGCGGAAGTGAGGTATGGCATCGCCAAGTCCCAATTTTTGTGATCTGCGGAGACATACTTAGAGAGCGTGGGCATACGCGTCGGTTAAAATGTCCTGTAAGACGGCTGGTCTGGCGATGGTAAGATGTGGTAAGCTAGGCTGTAGTGGAGCCTAAACGAAGCAGATAATCTAACGTTTTTGACATAGAGCGCCATGGTCACATAGAGCGCCGTGGTGTAGACCTAGATGGCCTGCCGTAGCTGCATGGTGCAATTGCTGGAGAACCAGCCGTGAAAGCTGTTCCGAGACGACAAGGAGTAAAATAGGGCCGGCAGGTCAAAGGCGGCTGCAGGAAAGCGCCCCATCTGGTAATAGGCACGTCTGCAGCCAACGGTCGTGTGAAGCTGAGGGAGATTTTTTATGAACACTTGTAAGGTCATTCCGCTGATATTCCCCAATATAAATCAAATCGAAAATAGCCAGGGCATAAGCATCGGAGTCGTGGGAAGAGGAACCAGGTGGATCAATGGTATCGCCGGCCAAGCAGTCCGTATCGTAATGCATGCGACGAGATTTGCAGGATACAGTCAAACAGTGCACTTGCAAGATCGAAGCCCAGTGCTCCATGGGGCCAGTGGAGTCCTTCAAGGAGGACAACAAGCAAAGGGCGTGGTGCTCGGTGGGCGCTTTAAATGGCCTCCGTAGAGGGCAGGACGGGACGTTTCTGCGGTGCATTCAAGAGCAAGGCATTCGCCCTCCGTGATGGAGTAATTACGCCATGATGACGAGAGAAGAAAGATGGCGTAAGCAATGACTCGGTCACAGTTTGCCTCTCGCTGCTACCAAACATCTCCAATGCGATATGCTCCCGTATTCGTACGGTTGATTGCCGATGGGTCAAAATGTCTTAAAAGTAGAGAAGCAGTGAGAAGGTCCGTCATCGTATTGAGGGCTTCCGTTTGTTCTGAGCCCTAGGAGAAGGTTGTGTTCTTGCGAAGGAGATGAGGGGTTGGACGATAGTCCCATTATTTCTATGGAAGCGGCGAAAGGGTGAACACAGGCCGACAAAGCTTAGGACGTCTTTTGGAGAGTGAGGTTGGGGAGACGTTTTGATAGCTGAAACCTTGTCAGGGTCGGGGTTGACTTTCATTGCGTAAACTAGGTGGTCACGAACAGTGATGCCGTGAAGCACAACGCGGCGCTTCTTTTAATTAGGCTGAAGTCCTGCCCTCGGGAAAACGCCGAGGATCGGCGAAAGGCATAGGAGATGCTTTTCAAACGTAGGCGAGAAAATAATGACATCGCCAAGATAAGAGAGAAGGTGGCCATTTAAAGCCATGTAGTAGAAAGTCCATCATACGCTCGAAAGTGGCGGACGTGTTGCATAAACCGAAGGACAATTGCATAAATACATAAAGACCATCCGGTATTACGACAGCTGTTTTTCGCGATCCAGCTCATCAACAGCCATTTTCCAGTATGCACTGCGGAGATCTATGAAAGGGAAAAACTTGATCCTGTGGGCGCAATGCAACGCGTCCTCAATGTGAGGAAGGGGTTACACGTCATTAGTAACAATTTCGCTTAGATGAAGATAGTGTACACAACACCATCATGTACCATCCTTCTTCTCGACCAGTATAACAGGGATACCCATCGACTAGTGGAAGGCTCAATATTTTTATGGCCGAGTATCTTGTGCACTTCCTCCTAAAAAGCTGGGAGTACAGCCATGAATACCTCGTAAGGCCATCTGGGTAAGAAGTTGGCATCCTTTATGTTGATGTGATGCTGGTGAGCAGTGGCCTGTCCCATGGGCCATCGTCAAGTTCAACGATGGCTTGAAACGATGACAATAAATCACCAAGTGTCCTTCGGCTAATAAATTCGTCCGTACTGCCGTATTAAACACAGCGTAGCCGGCGATGCTCCTTTTTGAATAATGTGCGCTGTATAACTGAAGATGGTGAGCGGCAGTTGGAGGCGACCATTCGAACAAGTCAGGACAGCATGGCGTCATTACGCTACGCGTCACGGCCTCGTCAAAAAGAGGCGAAACGTGGTAATCGCCATCAGTATCAAGTGGACACAGTTGCAAAGACACGAATGTGATGGCCACGGGCGCAAACAACATCGTGTGAGGAACGCAGGTGGTGTTTAGAACATCGTCGTGATGGTGATAACGAGGCCGCTCCAAGCGGAGGACTCTACCCCAGCGATTGATGAAAGCTGAATGGTCCCCGAGAAAATTTACGCCGAGAATCACGTTGTGGGAGCATTCGTCCTGCACAGTAAACAACACTATGATTTGTCGGCCAGCACAGACAGCGACTCATACCCGCTGGATCAATACAGAGCCCAATAGGCTCGTCAGAGTATGAAAAATGCAATCCTTTTCCCAGGAGAGCGCAATATAGCACATCACGGTGCAATTCCTGGAGAAAAATATTTTTTGGTCTCCGGCCAGGCTTAGGCCTAAATATGTTTCGCGGGAGGTCTGGAAGAATAACACAGAATTACAAGCGGCCTCTGCCGGGCCGAGGTGTGGATATACATGTTTAGTTCGGGCTGTGTCGGACCGCCCGACGTAAAATATCCCGCGCCATGCAGGGGCTGAAAAATGGCCTGTGCAGTGCTCTAGTATTACTCACCGGGACATTCCACGTACACTGGTTGAAGAAAAATCAATAGGCGTTTGGGTCTTGGGGAGAAATGTTCGCCCCTCTTTGCACAAGTGCAACCACGCCGATGCCATAAGCTTGTGCATTCCAGAAGCAGTTCCCGCGTGTCGTCTTGACCACGGCACTCAAGAATGACCAGATGAAGTTTTTGAAGGGCAATAACTTAGCAACTAAAGAGGGAGCGCAATATGTTTGGACTAGAACTATTCATGTGCGCTTCGTTAACCCACGCAAAAGTGAATAGTGTATGGCATTGCACAATGTCCGCGGGCTGATTACATTTGTCATCTAAATGGGACCCTTTACAATATGATTTGTTCAATTTGCACACTAGGCCCATTTTATTAGTGTTCCTGGGCTATTGTAGCGAAGACACCCTACGGGGACGTGGACGGCGTTCCGCAGCGAGGAGCTTGTTGTGTGTAGTGTACATTTCTGGTAGCACCTAAAGGATTTTGTCCCGTGCCAATATGGTTCAGCAAAGTAGGCGCGAATGAAAAGCTGGTAACCTACTTGATGTCTATGCACTACTGAAAGAAATAAACATTGTTGCTTGCCGCACGACAACATTCGCGTGCAAGACACTTAGGGCATGGAGGTTGCACAGTAACTTACCGCGAAGTTGAAATGGTAGCCCCGGTTTTGAGCGAGAAGCGTACGGAAATTGTTTAGCTCTGCAGGAAAGTCTTCCAGGATCTCCATACCAACTGGGTGCTCCCTTTTAAAACTAACAGCTGAATTTAAGTCGCGTCGTTTCGCTGTCCGATGTAGTGCACTACCGAACGAATTAGCTTGTGATTCCCCTTCGGCCAAGGAAAGTATGGGTTATTTGCTGACAAAAGGGCAATATTTCTCGGGTAAAAAGATTTATACTGCTGCCACAGCCTCAGCCCGCTTCAGGTCCATTTTGTTTCAGCGCACTGAATATATGAAGCAGCGGATGGCCGCCTGTAATCCGAACTATACCACCAGCTATGCTCACTTGTGGGTCATAGGCCAACACCTGTGAGAATTCGAGTTCGGCGAAAATCGCCTAGGCGATCTATCAAAGAACAATCGACATCCTGCCTCATTCGTTGACAGTACCCATTGCATGGGGAACAAAGTCAGCTATACAATGTGCTCTTTATTCTGAGCCCTAGAAGCTCTAACTTATGCAGGCAACATATCACAATGCGGTTCTGAAGAAAGTCCGGGTCATAATGTTGAAGAGGTTCAAAGCTATAAATCACAGGTATATTTTGGTCTTTTGAATACCATCTCGCGCATTCCTCTTCATCTACAATTAACCTTCAACAGGGAAAATCGACGTGAGAAACACAAACCTATAAATCCCGATATAAAATCCAAACAATTTTTGAGCTGAAGCATCAGTATGACCGTACTTAACGCCTCTAAAGCTGGCCGCTTAATCCACCTCGCACGTTATACTTGACGCTTGTCGTGAAGGCCGAATGCTTTTATTTGCAATTACATTATTATTCTCCTAGGAATAAAAAGTGCGGGACTTGCCGTACAGAGCATTCCAATCAAGTTTGGGTGAAATAATTTTTGATATAGACTTTTACATTAGCATGTAGCGCAGCATGTAGCTGTTCAAATAATGAAACCGATAAAATGTGCCGCCGGGAAGATGCGACGCCACGGGTGCTAGTAGTGATGGCCATATGAGGGCGAAAACAGCCGCCCTTACAATGCCCAATTTCCTACAAAACTACGCATGGACATGATTGCCGAAAAAATGATTCATTGATAAATTTTAGGATTTAACACATCACAGCTACATAGGATTGGAAGCTAGCCATGGTGGAAGCGTCCTTATCAAATTAAACCAACCAGGAATCTGTACCATGCGCCGAAATCTCGAGAGACGGTGTTCTTGCTTTTAAGTGCGAATGCAGTTCTTAAGCGAGCCTGAAGGGTCCGCCGCCGTCCGCATTGCAACAGCTGCGGGTGCGCGGGCTCCTCGTCTTCCTTGGCAACGGGGGGAGATGGGCGCGCGCTGCCTGGCCGCTGACATGGCACATACCCACGTGGGGGATTGACCAGGAATCTCCTCGTCTTCCTTGGCAACGGGGGGAGATGGGCGCGCGCTGCCTGGCCGTTGACATGGCACATACCCACGTGGGGGATTGGCCAGGAATCGGGCGTGAGAAGGGCTAATGCACCCGCTTGAAGGAGTACTGACACGAAATTTCAAAGCTGAGATCCGCTCTAGCAATCAAGTACAACGACAACACAAATAGGTGTCTGTGAATAAATGCATCTTTCGTTCTTTGTAGTTGTGTGTGTGTGTGATCTCTCTTTCGCAAACATTACCGAACCGCGCAAATTCAACTCGTGCATTCGCACTTTCACATTCTTCCCCTCGGGGAAATGCGGGGAATTTTTTTGACTCCTTCTTAAAAGCGGCCGCCGCGGCGGGGAATCAAACCAACGTACATCGGCTCCCAAGCCGAACGCCTCAGCCACTCAACCTTCGCGTCGAGTCTGATGTCCGATAAGAAAGCCAGCCAGACTTACTAAACAAGAAATATCAGACAATAATTGATTGGCACAAGTGCCAGCGCTGCATGAGCGCCAAGGATTAACAGTCTGTCTCCACATGAGCTCCGTTTTCGGCGTGACCTAAGAACAAATAATCGTTAGTTATCGTTTACCTGACAACTGCAAAACCATCCTTGGTGCAGTTTTGAACCTCGGAAGGGTCACTCAAATGTTCCAAGATGATACGTGAGCACTCTATTCATGCTTTAAAGGAGCCATGAAGACAGTATACAAGTTTGTTTTATTCGAAAGATTTCGCGTTTTATAGTGCCCCCAGCGCTTGTCCGGCAGCAAATGATGCCATATTCACTGAGAAATTGATCAATTTAGGTTAAAATTTTGATTCTCGCGCCACATCGTGGGTTTTTGTAATTTCAGCAATGACGTCAGAAAGGCGTGTATTCAAGCGAACTTCCACTGCGTCATTTGGGTTTGCGGCCTTGCTGTCCGTCAGCCCTCCCAGATGGCGCTGCTATAGTCATCTAGAAACCATTCTCCGCCGTTGCTTTGATTTAGGTTACTCAGCGTCCCCGGCCGCATTACACAGGAGTTGCATGTTTCTCAAAACGTCTTCAGCCCACCCAGAATAAAATGCAGCGCTGCCTATTACTAGAAGCGGAATAAAGTCATCTAGAAACCACTGGTTTCTCCGCACGTTGCTTTCAAGTTGGGTTCCTGAATGAATGGGTGCACCTTGTGCTACCCGTTGTGATTGCTGTTCCTGAGGACTCTATAAACCTATGGAGGATTGTAAATCTGACCAAAGTCAACTCTTTGCGAAAAGCACCATCTCAAGGGGACAAACCCTGCGCACAATATCGCCGTACTCCATTCGCCAGTTTCTCTTGAATGTCACGGTATCATGTTGCTTCTTTTCCCAGGCCACGAAACGCACACCGCCGCTCGTGTCTTCGGAAGGAGAAAACCAATACCAGTCTAGTCCAATGTACAACAATATCCAAGTGGCAAAAAAATCCCATCGTTATAACCGATAATTTTTATAGGCGGATTGTGAAATAGGAGTGCTGAAAAGATTTTATTGTGCCAGCAAGGTGGTAACTAAAACAGTCACCTTTGTTTGCCGCGTGTAAAGCTGGAATCTTTTCCAAGAGCATCTACAGGTGCTTCACCTAGCTGAGGTAAATGTCCTTGGTGGAAACAAAGTCCCCGAGAACAGTGTCACGCATCGGGCCGTACTATGAAGACAGTACCTGAGTAGGCTGCGCAACCGGGTCATTAGAGTCGTCACTGTTGCACTTTTGTGCACAATACCACCCTATTCAATCTTTATATCCGAAATCATGGCTCTGGAGCCTCGTAATAAGCGGTGTGTTTTACCATAGAAGGAATACAAAAGTTGAAGTTGCCATAGCTGTTCATCGTTATATCCGATATATTGGTATAAACGGTATTGTTACAAGTGGAGTCGACTGTATACACAACCCGCAGCGACCTTCCTGAAAATAAAGACGGGTTCCTCAATGCACCGCACTCTGTACGGTTGGGCTAGCAGATTGAAAGAATATCGGGGCGAACATCACATTTGTGCTTCGAAGTGATGGCTGCCGTAGGCCGTCGTTTGTAGGTACACACCAATGTAGACGCCTCCGAAACATCTACTTAGCACAGGCGGTATCAGCTCCAGGCCAAAAACAAATTCAGCTCGAAGTAGAACCAGCACAGCTCAAACGTGACACAATCACTCTATCAACTAGGGCCATGACGATCGCAGTTTTAGCCAGGCACTCCTCAGTGCTGGTCCTGTCTTCTGGAACTTATAAACGAGGACGACGCATCCTGCGGGCAAGCAATAGTGCACGGCGACATGCAATAGCTGAATAGAATATTGGATAATAAATCCAATCTCCGCATTTACAAGCGGGACATCATAATAACCGCCCTTGATACAGCTCTGGACAAGTTAAAAGAGACGGCCGCTTCAAGTGTAACAGCCTAGGGGTACATCCCCATGGGTGTACCACCGAACTGCGTTAGGCCTAAGCCACCTCATCCGTACGGTCGTCCCTTGTGGTGAAGAGCGCTTAGAATCTCACCATCAAGACCGAAGTAAACCGAGCTCTCTGTCATAGGGAAACGACGCATGAAAGGCTACCACACACTGTAATGAATCTGTAGTGTTTAAAGGCTCTGAAAAGCTTTACAGCAATATCTTGGCGTCCTGTTTTACAACTCATAGCCGAAGCCGAAGTAATCGCTTTACAAAAACGGTAGTCCCGCCGTACTCTCAGGGTACCGCAGCTGGCACAGACGGCTCACAGAAACAGCAGGTAAAAATAAACACAGGCTTTGCGCGAAAAAGACGCCACACACAGGACAGACGGGATAAGCGGTCGCGCAAAGCCCGTGTTCATTCACCAAGATGCACCAACTCGCATAACAAGTTCTTCTAAGCAGGTAAACATGTCGCTCAGTAGAAACATTCCTACCAAAAACCTGCATATCAAGTTATTTCGCTGGCTACGTGTTTTTAAAAATTCTCTCTTCATCTTCTCGCACGACCAAAGATTATTCATTGTAAATGTCTGCAGCACAAAAAAAAACAGTCGCGAACATCATGCAGCTCCTACAAGAAGCCACCCGCTTGTCGAGTGCCCACCTTACGGCCGATTAGGCACTGCATGCGCCACATCGTTCATGGGGCTATTTACGTCAAACAAAAGAGGCAGAGTGCGGAACAGTGCAATAGAGCGATTTGAAACTTCTTAATACGGCATTTGTTTCGGAGAATTGACAATACCTCGGCCATCGGGATGAAAAGGTACCGAGAAACGTGAATTCAAGTAGAACAACATACACTCCGTGGAGGTTCAAAATCTGAAAATTCGGAGTACACACACTTTACTTGACTGTTCGCAGGGTTTTAAACGCGTGACGCAACGCAGGCGATGAGGCGCGCCGCAGTGGAGGGTTCCGGATTGATTTTGGCCACCTGGGATCTTTATATGCGCCAACATCTCGTACACAAAGGCGTTTTTGCTCTCCGCCTCAACCAGTAAAGTGGCCACCACGGACGGGACTCGAACCTGCGTCCTCGTGCTCAGCAGTACAACACCTTGGCCACTGATCCACCACGGCCAGTGGAGGCCCCACACTCAAGATCGGACTGGGGCATAGCAAACAAACATGCTTGGACATATACGGTAGATGGCTTGGTCTTGCAAGGAGGAGGAGTAGAAGAGACTTTTTCCTCGCAGAGAACCGGGAAAAGAACTCTTTGAGCGTTGACCTAGATGAACCAGTTGACCGCTTTTTAATGCACATGTTTGATAGGTCTTCGCATATCATTATCATGGTTTTTTAAAAAATTTGTAAAGCGGCCTTTGCATTTGGGCGTGACATTGAATGCCCTCGAGAAATAATACAAAGCTCCGCTTTAAATAAACAGTAGAAAGCTGGAATCTCCGCACTTTGAAGGGCTAGATCTTATCACTGTGAGGGCGTGTATGTGCCAGAACAATTTTATTTTATGCAGGCCGCATAGTCATCTGCCGTAGCCAAACCACTTTCAGAGATAACGTATGTTTTGTAGTGTTTAGGTATGTTTTGGGGTGTTCACACTGCCACTCCTAATTTGTACTGCTTTTTTTCACTATCCTTTCGGATGAGCATATCAGCATCGTTGTCAACTTTTATATTATAACGCCATTATAAATGTACCCTTCCATTTTATTATGCAGTAGTACAACAAATTCCCTTTCTGTTATATTTATTTCGATTTGAAAAACTTCGCATTCGTTTTTTCAGGCTCATTTCAAGTAAAACTGGGCGCAGTGGCAATTGTTGCAGCTACAAATGGTTGGATATATTGTCTTTCAAATTCTGTGAAAGGAAATGCATGTAGATAGGTGGGTGCTTTGGGATAAGAATGTCTGTGTACATAGTAGGTGACAGCGTTGGCTTCCTTCCTGGTTTAGCGAAGATGAAGAGGTGGAAAATTCCTTTTCCCTGTCATCAATGTGCCGGTGTATTGGAGCACCAAAGGAAAAGAGTGTCTTATCAGGGGTGAGAGGACAACCTAATGAAAATTATTCTTAGGTTTATACAATAAAGTGGTTTAAATAGATATGAAATAAGGATGCAAGCATGAAAACGTACGTTTTAAGGAAAGGCTGCTACAGTAAATGAAGAAAACATTGAATGACGAGGTAATAGTCACTTATTGTGATAAGGGCATACAGAAATCAAAGTGGGGAAAAATGCCATGATTGCAGCAGCAACCAAACCCACGATTTCCGCATAACGCGGGCGGAGCTCGTCCAACTGAGCTATCCCGCCAGAGAAATCCTTGTTGATTTCAGCGGGTGTTTACATATTACACGGGTTAGAGACAAATCGACTTGTGCTGCTACTCGATCACGGCGGGAAACTCGGAGCTACTGTTGTTATGCCAGCTTCTCACCACGTCGAACGTGGTCGTATGTCGGGTGTAAGCCGGTAGAATTTCCTGACTTTTGGGGCCAGAATCATCCGAACACAATGTGAAGATCCAGAAAATATTGACAAGCGATTCAGTAAAAAAAATAGGTCTGGCTTAGCTCGGGTATGCCAGGATATACGTAGCGTGAGCCGGTTATTCTTGGGTTTCCTAGTTGTCTAGGATTAGCTGATTATCATAATTACTGCTGCTAAAACGATTTCCAATCCAATCCAATTCAATTCTATGCAATGCAATCATCTGGTGGAGCTGCTTGGTTCATGCCACTCGATCCACCAGCCTGGAACTGCGCAACCAGACAGTACTAGCCCTCTCTTGTACCACCATACCTGACGACAGCGGAACCGCATCACCGCTTCTGCCAACCGGCGATGGTCTGTCCCAAGGCGATTTGCCAGCGTGACCCTCATATCTTTACCGGCACCGGCGAGCACAACGCCGAAGACTGGCTTAGCTCTTACGAAAGGGTAAACGCGCACAATAGGTGGTATGACGCAAGGTAGATACAGAACGTCGATTTCTTGCTTCGCGATGTCCCAGAACTGTGGTTTAAAAACAAAGCAGCCAAGATGAAGAAAACAGCCTGGAAACAGACTGAAAAAAGCCAGAGTCAAGAGTATCCATAAATCAGAAAATAAGCAGAGTCTCAAAAATTATCGTCCTGTCTCACTAACTTCAACAGTTTGTAAGTTTCTCGAACACATTATTCACAGTAGTATTTTAAATTTCCTGCACGAACATAATATAGTAAGCCAACATCAGCATAGATTCAGGAGAAATTTTCAACCACTACACAATTGGTATCAACAATACCATCATCATCATCATCATCATTAGCCTATCTACGCCCACTGCAGGGCAAAGGCCTCTCACATTATTCTCCAATTACCCCGGTCCTGCGCCGACTATGACCAATTTATCCCCGCAAACTTCTTGATCTCATCTGCCCATCTAACTTTCTGCCGCCCCTGCAACGCTTGCCTTCTCTAGGGATCCACTCTGTTACCCTTAATGATCAGCGGTTATCTTGCCTTCGCATTACATGCCCTGCTCAGGTCCATTTCTTTTTCTGAATCTCGACTAATATGTCCTTGACACGAGTTTGTTCCCTGTCCCACTCCGCTGCCTTCTTGTCCCTTAATGTTACACCTATCATTTTCTGCTCCATTCCAAGATGAGTCATTCTCAATTGAGAGAGAGAGAGAGAGAAAACGTTTATTTGAGCTTTCTAAAGTGGGAGTGGTTCCTTAGTCCGGGAATCCATCAAGTGAGCAGAGAGCCTTCGCTCTGGATGCCAGGAGCTGCTGGACGTCCAGACGGTCGCTGGTCACCAGGTTCTCCCACAGCTCAGGGGTGGGAATTGAAGTTGGACCCTCTCAGTGAGCTTCCAAGTTTCTGCCCTGTAGGTAAGTACCGGTAAGATGCAGCTGTCATACACTTTCTTCTTCAGCGACAATGGTAGGCTGCTATTCATTATCTGAGAATGTCGGCCATGTGCACCCCACCCCATTCTTATCCTTCTAATTATCTCTGCCTCATGGTTGGGATCTGGGGTCACAACTTGGCCTCAGTAGATGTATTCGCTTACACTTCCACTGCCTCGCCACCTATCTCAAACCGCTTTGCTGTCCCTAGGTTATTGATCATTACTTTAGTTTACTGCGTATTAATTTTCAGGCCCACGGTTCTACTCTGTTCGTCCAGTGCGGAAAGCATGCTTTGCAATTCGTCCCCCGAGTTACTTAGCAAGGCAACGCCATCAGCAAATCGGAGGTTACTGAGGTATTCTCCATTAACGCTTACTCCCACCTGTTCCCAATCCAACGTTCTGAATATTTCTTGTAAACATGCGGTGAATAACATTGGAGAGATTGTGTCTTTTTGTCCGACACCCTTCCTTATAGGTATTTTACTGCTCTCCTTATGGAGGATGATGGTAGCTGTAGACCCATTGTAGATATCCTCTAGTATTTTTACATAATGCTCATCTACCCCCTGGTTCCGTAATGCCTGAATGACTGCTAGGGTTTCGACCGAGTCAAATGCTTTCTCATAAGTTATGAAGGCTATATATAGGGGTTCAGTATACTCAACGCACTTCTCTATCACCTGATTGATCGTGTGAATATGGTCCATTGTTGAATAACCTTTACGGAACCCTGCTTGTTCTTTAGGTTGACTGAAATCTAAGGTTTCAGAAATTCTGTTAGTGATTACCTTGGTTAGTACCTTGTAGACGACTGACAGTAAGCTGATCGGCCTGGAAGTTTTTAAGTGTTTCATGTCGTCGTTCTTATGGATTAGGATGATGTTCGCGTTCTTCCAAGATTCCGGTACACCTGCGGTCATTAGGTATTGCGTATACAGGTTTTCCAGTTTTTCAAGTACAATTTCTCCGCCATCCTTCAAGAGGTCTGCTGTTATCTGATCCTCACCAGGTGCTTTGCCCCCTTTCATTTCTTTTAAAGCCTTCCTTACTTCTTCGGTCGTTACTGGTGGGATGGCTCTCTCCTCTGAACTACTGTCTCGTTCGCCATTATCCTGGATGTCCCGGCTACTGTACAGGTCCCTATAGAACTCCAGGCAACTGTGACTATTTTATCCCTATTTGTGATGACATTGCCTTGCTTATCTTTAAGTGCATACATCTGATTTCTCCCCGCGCCAAGACGCCTCTTCACTGCTTTCAGGCTACCTCCGTTCTTTACAGCGTATTCGATCCTCTCCACATTATACTTCCGTATGTCAGCGGTCTTGCGCCTATTGATTAACTTCGAAAGCTCCGCTAGTTCTATTCTGTCAGCTGCGGTAGAGATTGTCATGGTTTGCCGTTTCCTAATTAGATATTTCGTCTCCTGTGAAAAGTTTACCAGTATCCTGTCTAGCCATCAACAATACACGACTTCGCTATTTGAATTATTAATGGCAAACAAACTGACGGAAATTTTATAGATTTTTCAAAAGCTTTTCACAGTAGTTTTGCTCAATAAATTACTATAGAAATGCAAAAAATTCTCGGGAATGATCAACTTAATAAATGAATATTGGCCTACTTCAAAAATAGGAAACAGTTTGTAGTTTTAACAATCATTCGTTTCATACGGTTGCCGTTGACTCTTGCGTCCCCCAAGGGTCGGTTTTGGGCCCCTTTCTATTATTTTGTTCATTACCAATATAGTAAATGATATCCCTGTACATTTTACGCTCTATGCGGACGATTGAGTTATTTCCTCTAAAATCGAATCCCCGAAGGACCACGTTTTCTTAAGAGTCACTAAACAAGGTGGTTTCTTGGTGCAAGGCTTGGCAAATGTCCATCAATATTGAAAAAACGGTGTACCTGTCGATTTCACTCAAGAAAAATAAATTAAATTTTCAAAACACTACAAACAATGCCATTCTTTCAAAGGATGAACCCTACAAACATCTTGGGTTGTGGATAACAAATCATCTTAACTCGGACAAAACACATTGACATCGCAACTTCCATGGCTAGCCAGAAACTATTCTTTTTACAAAGTGCTTTAGGGCTTTCACCCCCATCCGTCCAAATTCTTGCTTACAAATTGATAGTGCGGCCTATACTTGATTATGCCGCTGTGATCTGGGATCCTTTTACTCAAATTAGCATACATAAAGTAGAAAAAATACTAAGAAGAGCACTTCGCTTCATATATAACAGTTATGGACGAACCTCGGCAACTGAACTATTAGACAGAGCTAACTTACCTTCACTTTCAGACATGCCGATATCAATTAATTAATGGGCATTACAAGGTAGATATTGGAAAAATTATTTCATTTTCTTCAGGTTACCCCACTAGACATGCCATTATCGTACAATGTCTCCATTCCGTGGACGCAATAATTGCTTCAACAATTCTTTTTTCTCCAAAACCGGGCAGGATCAGAATAGTTTAAATAACCATCAAGTCACGAAACAGTCTTTAACAACCTTTGCCACTTTAATAATTTTACTTCTGTGTATTTTTTTCTTTTCGTAAAATGCGAGTGAGTTTCACGTGTATGATTTTGTACACTTGCTTCTGTTTGTAAAACGCAAGTGATGGTTCGTTGTTTGCCTCGTGTAATATGGCTGCCTACAATAGGAAATGCAAGTGATTGTTCTATCTGTTTGCATTATGTTATAGGCTTATTTTTTCTTTTGCAACCGTCTGCTAAAATCCCTCCAGAGGATAGCAGTACCTATAATCAATTAATTATTTAATAATAAATTATTACATAAATAATTAAGCAAATAAAAATGATTTAATAAATTGGATTGGAAAACATTTAATGAGCATAAAAGTGGGTGGCTTTCTCAGTCCAGATAGCCACGAGCTAGCGCAGCTGCTTGGGCGCGAGTGATGAGGCGTTCTTGGTCCTCGCACCGTGAGCTGGCGAGCTCGCGCTCCCACTGCTCAGGGGATGGGGAAGGGAGGGGGAATTTAATCAGTAAACAAAAAGATAAAATAAGACGTGGCATGCATTCAACACCCTATTTAGGGATGTGTTTTGAAAGCCAGCTGTGCTCAAACTTCGCGCTGAGCAGCGCTTAGGAGGACGGGTAGAACAGGCTGGTGCAACCTTCGCCGGCTACATAGTAAAAGGGCATCGAGGAAGACGCTTTCCAGATGTTGCTGAGCGAAAACTCCAGAACACCGGTTAAGTCGTCAGCTTATGTGAATGCTACGACGAGCTGAAAAGAGCGCCTCTACGCTTGCCACTGAGCAGCTGGAGCCGAACCATCCCTTTCTGCGCTGTCCTTCGACGAACCTTCAGTACAAGAGATGATTCAGGATCTCGTACGCGAAGACGTAGCCCGGCCACTTTCTCTTCTCGTGTTTACACCACCGACTTTTTTTGCTCAAGTGGCTGGCGTGTCTTCCCCGCTTCATCAAATTATCTAGGAAGACGTCGCTGAGGCTCTTCTTCCGACCTGTCAGCAGACAGCTGTGACGACACCCCTTTCGTATGCCGAAGTTGC
The DNA here is from genome assembly GCA_013339765.2 of Haemaphysalis longicornis. Lineage (NCBI taxonomy): Eukaryota > Metazoa > Arthropoda > Arachnida > Ixodida > Ixodidae > Haemaphysalis > Haemaphysalis longicornis. Next base: position 111,968 of record JABSTR010001254.1, read on the forward strand.
AACTACATCACGCTACCCAGGTTCCTTCATTCCATACCCTTCGCCCACGCCTACTGCATATGACGGAGTCCCAGCCAGGCCTCGTTACACAGGCCCCACTTTGGAACGTTCGGCCCCGACAGTAGCACGTCTTTTCATTCTTGCCGCAACGTCCCCTAACCCTAACCCATGGCACACAGCGGATTATTGTCCAATATGTTTTGCTTACCGCATCCCGTGTCACGTTGCTCGTTTTTGCCATCTTTGGGTCCCACCACCGGATTACTCCTACCGTGTGTCCGCGAATTAGAGCAGCGTCTATGTTACGGCCCAATCCTACGTTTACACGTCTCCTGGCAAGCCGCGTAGTTCGTTTTCTTCTGACAAACACTGCGTTAGGCGTCACCAGTCGCCTTCACCACGTCGCCGCTCCTTGTCCCAGCGGTACAGTCTTCCCGGTGCACCGTCCGGGAAAAACAGATGAGCGCAGTTCCGGAGGCAAGAACTGCGGCTTCGTCGAACTACCACAGTTTTTCTCTTTCTCCTACAAATGCGATAGAAGTGAATGTTGAAGGAGTCGTCACGTCAACCGTTGTAAATACCGGAAATGCCGTGTGGGTCATGCGTGCGAGCCTCTGCCGCAAAATTCCAAAGGTAACAACTCCAGTTGCTGACACTAGTCATCGCATTGCCAGCGCTCAACACGTGGCTGCATGGACTGCGTGCATGACCATTGTGGTAATTCAAAAATTCCTTTATTTTGTGGAATTTTTGGTGTTGCCGTCATGTTCAAATGATATCATATTGGGCTGGGTCTTTTTGTCGCATCACTCAGGATTCACCGATTGTACCCGTGAGGAATTCGCACTCTTTTCCTTGTGTACAGCGCCATTGGACGATACGCCGACTCTTGTTCATTCTAAGCTTGTTCCCGCTAGGTAAACAGATATTCTCCCATTGGCTGCCGTTCTGGTTCCGTGTCATGTGCATCTGTCTCCTCTTCAAGCCTTCCGAACTGTTCTCACGACGGAAGAACCTCAAGAATGGATTTGCCGCAAGATTGCCGCAAAAATGGATTTTGCAAATTTGCCGTTTGCAATAGTTACATATCGCCACTGACGTTGACTGCCGAAGAGTCCCTTGGATTTGTCGAAGTTATAGACCCCAGCTTCATTGCAGACGTGTCTCATGACTCCCATCGACCTGCTGTCAGTGCTCGCACTCCTTCAGCATCTGCATCGACATCAAGTGTTTTTATGCCTTCCATCGACCCTGGTCTCTCCTCCTCGCAGCGAGATCAGCTTATCCTGATTTTGAACCAGTTTTTGGCTCATTCGACCATGAACAAACTTCTTTGGGCCGTTCTTCGAACGTTCGTCCCCACATTGACTCCGGCACCGATGCTCTTTTATGTCAGCGGCCATACCACGTGTGACCCACCGAGCGCAACGTCATTGAAACACAGGTCACCGATACGCTGCACTGATATGCCATTCAACCATCCAGCTGCCTCTGGGCATCTCCACTTGTCCTCGCGAAAAAAAAACGAGGGCTCCATTCGGTTTTGCGTCAAGTACCGACGCCTCAACAAACTTACCCGCAAAGACGTATGTCGCTCACCCACTATAGACGAAGCTCTTGACTGTTTGCTAGGCGCCGAGCTTTTCACTTCCTTATAGGTGTGATCTGGCTACTGGCAAGATCCAATGGCGAACACCACTCGCCCTACAACGGTTTTTATTACGCTTGACTACGAGTTTAACGTTATGCCGTTCGGCATCAACGCTCTAGCTACATTTGAGAGCACGATGGACAGCATTTTGCGTGGGTTGAAGTGGAAAATATGTTTAGGTTATGTACAGTGCTCACGGATTGAAACGCGACACTGAGAGCGCGTGGCCGCCGCTACATAGAGCGCCACCCCTTGACGCCCGCGGAAGCTACGTGTTGCATTGTGGTATACGGCGAGGACGAGAGCGTGTTGACCACAAGCTTACTCCTTCCGGTTGCCAATGAGCAGGACTGTGGTTCCCCACAGCGACAGCGGGGCGCTGCGAGCCTGGAGCGCTGGAACGCGTTTGTGCACCGACGGTAGTAGCACGGCTGTGCGCGCAGCCAATTTCGCGACATCCTGTGCGCGCGCTCTTGTTACGGGTGCCCTTCCATTGCGGCAGAGTAATATTCATGTAATGCACATTCACGTTAATCTGAATAAAAGAAACTTCTGTACTAAGGAACAGCAAACTTTATTCCAGGATGTAAACTAAAAAAACGTAAAGACGCCTTTGCAGGCACGTTCGCGTGTGGTGCGGTGCATGAGTACTTCGTCGGCTCTCCTGTTTTTAGTTTATATCAAGGAATAAAGTTGGCTGTTCTTGCGTGCAGACGCTCGTTTTATTCAGATAAGCGTGACCGTGCCTTATATGCACAATGTCTGTGTCGTATCGGAAGGGCATGCGTAAGAAGAGCGCGCGAGCAGACGATGTCGCGAAATTGGCTGCGCGGTCCGCCGCGCGGCTACCACCGACGCACAAACGCGCTCCAGGCTCGCAGCGCACCGCTGTCGCTGCGGTAAACCACAGCCCCGCTAATTGGCAACCGGAAGCAGCAAGCCTACGGTTAAAACGCTCTCATCCTCGTGGCATACCACAATGCAACACGTAGCTTCCACGGGCGTCCACAGCGGCGTTGCATGTACCACAGGCCACGCGCTCGCAGTGTCGCGTTTCAATCCGTGAGCACTGTACACAATGTTGCGCCTTCTGTTGAAACGCCTCCAACGTGTAGTACAAGTTTTGTAATGCCTTACTTCAGCTGGGCTTTTACTTAATCTAAAGAAACGCCAGTTCACTGCCCCCAAGGTTACCATCTCGGCCATGTGGTTTTCAGAGAAGGCGTTCTAACGGATCGTGGTAAAGTTTGAGACGTCACAGAGCTCCCCCCGCCGAGAACTATGAAGGGACTCCGCAGTTTCATTGGGCTGTGCTCTTATTTCCGCCATTTCATTCTGGACTTTGCTTCTATTAGTAGGGACGAAGCACCTAAGGACCTACCTCTATCTGGGTGTTGGTGTCCATGTACACAGTGCTGCGCATGCGCGAGGAGCATTGGGTTGGATTGTATTGGAATGGATTAGGTTGGATTGGATTTGGATTGAATTGAAATGGATTAGGTTGGACTGGATTACATTAAATTGAGTTCCATCGGATCCCTATAGAAGGCAAACGTTGCAGGGGGCGGCAGAAAGTTAGGTGGACAGATGAGATCAAGAAGTTTGCGGGATAAATTGGTCGCAGTTAGCGCAGGGCCAGGGTAATTGGAGAATAATGGGAGAGGCCTTTGCCCTGCAGTGGGCGTAGATAGGCTGGTGGTGGTGGTGATGATGATGATGATGATGGATCGGATTAGATTGCATTGCATTGTAATTTCATATACTGTGTACATGCTTTGTCACTCCTTTACATGCGCGAGTGGGCAACGCCACGGGTGATTTACTATATGAACGAACCCCAGTGCTTCGCCCACTCGTCATGATTTACTTCTTGGGGATGCGTGAATTCTTTCCACTTGTCGCGCTGTCTCGGTAGTGGCAATGACATCCCTGCTTGGTCGCCAGCCTACGACAATTCATTTGCCCGGCTGCGCAAACGGCTTACAACAACACCTGTAGCCCCTCAGAACTGACCGAACCCCACACAGACGCCATCAGTATCATACTGGGTGCTGTGCTCGCCAAGAGTAAACCAGGAATTCATGAACACGTTGTTCCGTATGCCAGCCGCCATCTTACGAAAGGCGAGTGTGCGTGTGTGAGCGGGCGTGTGCGCATGCGTGCGTGCGCGCGTGCGTGCGCGTGCGTGCTTGTGTGCGTGCATGCGAGTGTGCATGTGTGTGCGCGTGCGTACGTGTGTGTGGTGCTACATTGTGTCGGCGGCGTTTTTCGTCGCTGGCAGTGACGGCAGCTGCGGACGTAGTGGGACACGCCGGTTGCAAGGCTGGGCCAGTAGTACTTCGTCTTGATTTTTTCTATAGTGTGAGCTGTACCGAGATTTCCGAAAGACGCGTGGTCGTAGGACGCTGCCAAAATATCATCACGAAGGTCTGCGGAGATGACAAGTCCATAATTTCTTCTTGTTTAAGGGATTTATATTTTTCTTCACGAGGACGGAGGTTTTGAGGCTGAATGCAGGTAAGTTGCGTTTGAAGGTCCTTGGCACAATGACGTTGCGTCCTTCGATATAGTCGATCATGACGAGTAACTCGGGGTCGGCACGCTTTGTGCACCGAGGTCGCTTTCCGTAAGGACTCGGAAGAATACGCTGTAGTCGTCGGAATCTTGTGGTGGTAGGTGGATGGGGCGCGAAGCAGGCAGTCGGCCGTCAGAGTGTTTCCCTCCGGATTAATAGACTGCTGTAACGTGAAAATCTTGCCAGCGCAAGCTCCACCTACCGAGACGGCCAGAGGGGTCCTTCAAATTTGCGAGCCAACACAGCGCGCGGTATTGAACCTTGAACAGTCTTCCATACACGTACGGGCGAAATTTTGAAATGGCCCATAGAAAAGCGAAGCACTCTTTCTCTGAGGCTTAGTAGTTTTTTTCTTCCTTTGACAGACCACGGCTGGCATAGGCGATTACTTTTGTGCAAACACTTTCCTTTTGGACGAAGACGGCCCCCAAGCCAATATCCGTACGGTCCGTATGCATTTCTGTTTCGGCGTTTTCGTCGAAATGATCAGGCACAAGCGGACTAAGAAGCAGAAGGAAGGTTCTGCTACTTGAGCTCTCTTGTTTTTTCGCAAGTTTTCCTATCTAACTACTGCTTTCTCGAGGATGGGGGATAAGCGGACTAAGAAGCAGAAAGAAGGTTCTGTTCCTTGAGCTGTCTTGTTTTTTCTCAAGTTTTCCTATCTAGCAACTGCTTTCTCGAGGATGGGTTAATCTTCAAGGATGGGGGATGATGAACCCTCCTGTACCCCTCGACCCTGCACAGCGGTCGTCGTCGTCACCGCTGCCGGGAGCCGACAACTTGGAATCCCCTGGCTGCCACGAATCCTCGGAAGGCTCCATGACTGAGGAAATGGGCTCGGATAGCGAATTCACAGTCGTCACAGGGCGTCGTTTGAAGAGGAAACTCCGGCGCACCTAAATGAGACGGGAGACTGGTCCAAAGGCCTTCACGGTTGGTTATGTGCCCGTCACGGAGAACGATAACATAAATACGTTGAACCGTCAGAAACTTACGGGTACTTTTGCCGGGTTGCGGTTAACTAGGTTAAAGAAATCCGGATCAATGCCCGATTGAACGTGCTAACGGTTGATGTGACCACTGATGGCATCATGGACACGTTGAAGGCCATCACAGTGTTAGGAAACATCCAGGTGCCTTCCTTCTTGGTACACGGGAAGGAAACAACGACTGGTGTCATCTCTCATGTAGACCTGGAGATCAACGACAGTGACCTAGTGAAGCTCCTTTCGTCAATGGTGCGCATCCTGGACATTCATCGCATGGGTCGCTTACGGTGCGTAAAGATGGTGTTTCTCTGCGATTCGTTGCCAGCGCCTGTGTAGGTAGGTTTACGTGCGACATCGTCTGCGTCCGTATGTGCCACGGCCCCTTCAGTGCCATAAGTGTCAAAAGCTAGGTTACGTCAGTGCTGCTTGTAAGAATGTGGTAGCATGCAAGCGATGTGGTGATGCTCATAACCATGTTAACTGCAAAGGCACGCTGAATTATGAAAACTGTTCGGGTTCTCACGAGGCAACCTGTAATGAACGCCCAAAAATGATGCATGAGAGTGGAGTTCTGCACACTATGGTCAGAGAGAGAGAGAATACAACTTTATTGAAACGCCTGCAGTTTCCCTGCCCCAACCTATTCAGGCGGAGGCTTGGATCGACGTGGCATTACGTCGTTCCGGCGGCGAGGCTAGCGTCTTGCGGGCGTCGGCTTCCAGGGACTAGCCCCTTCAGCACTCGGTCCATTCGGTCGCTGCCTCTCGACCGCCGCCAGGATCTGCTGGACATTCTTGTGTTGCTCTTCGTAGTCATTGCATCGCTTGGCCGCCTCGAACGGCGGTGGGAGAGCATCACCTCTGGTTGTATATTCTTCGTTCACGCAGTCTCTCAGGATGTGAGCCAGTGTGGCCCGTTCACTCCCGCACAGTTTGCACACGTCAGTCACGTACACCTCCAGCCACAGGTGTTTCGCGAGCACTGAGGTAATCACTGAATTGGTTTGCAACTGCCTAAACACAACCGCCTCGGCTCGGGTCAGCCCTGGGTGAGGCGGTGCCATCGTTCTCCTGCCTAGTTTGTACCATGAGAGCACCTCGCCGTAGCTTGTCATAGTGTCCTTGGCGGGGCAGTCCACGTCGTCGGCGGCGCTTCCCGTGGCGCGGCCGGCTAGTCCTCGCGCCACGGCGTTGGCCTTCTCGTTGTGGTAGGCGAGCCCCAGCGGGCTCGCTACCCCTTCTTCCCGCGTGTGCAGGAAACCACTTAATCACGACACTGCCATTGTCTCCGTCGGCTTTGGCCTTGCGCAGAATACGCGCGGCCGCACAGCACACCCTGTTCCTCGCGAAGTTGCGCACTGCCGTCCTGGAGTCGCACAGCCCCGTCGTGCATCGTGGGTCCGCGATGGCTAGGGCCACCGCCGCTTCCTCGGCCTGACACCACGTCTTGACTCTCACGCTTGCCGTCGATCTGGTCGCCCCAGTTCTGGCTTCGATTACGGTGACGCTGTAGGTGCCGTCGATGTTCTGGTAACTCGCCGCGTCAACGAGCACGGCTCCCTCGTCGTTGGCGTGGGTTGCGATTAGCGCCTTGGCTCTCCTCACCCTCCTGTCCTGGTTGTAGGTGGGATTCACGTTCCGTGGGATCGGGCACACGACGATGCCTCTGCTCGTTCGCTCCGGTACTCGCTCCTCCGTCTCGATTTCTCTTCTTACGCTGAACCCCAGGCGACACAGTATCGCTCGACCAGTCCTTGTCTCCGATAGCCTCTCGAACTGCGCTGTCTGCTGGGCTTCCGCAATCTCCTCCGGGTTGTTGTGGACTCCAAGGGCTTCCAACTTCTCCGTGCTCGTGCTGCCCAAGAGTCCCAGTGCCACCTTGTAAGCCTTGCGAAGCATCGCGTTGATCTTTCTCCGTTCGCAATGCCTCCAGTTGTGGAAGGCCACGACGTAGGCAACGTGGCTGACGACCAAAGACTGGACGAGTCTTGTGAGCCTCTCCTTCATTCCGCCTCTTCTGTTCGATACCCTGCTGATGAGTCTCACTGCCGCGCCGGTCTCGGCCGCCAGCTTGGCCACCGTTCCTCCGTTCACCCGATTTCGCTCAATGAGCATTCCCAGGATCCGGATCTTGTCCATCTCGGGGATGACTCGTCCCCCTTGCGTCCGCACCATGATCTTCTCGCAGTGTCTGGTGCACTGTTTCTTGCGGCTAGTTCTCTTGGGTGAAAGCACCAGCAGTTCCGATTTTGACCGGGAGCATACCAGGCCCGTGCCCTTTAGCTGATCTTCTATTGCTTCCACTGCTTCCTGCAGCTTGCTTTCAATGTGGCCGTAGCTGCCGCCCGTGACCCACAGTATGACGTCGTGGGCGTAGATTGTGTGTCACACCCTTCGATTCGCTGTAGCCGGTTGGCAACGCCGATCATCACCATGTTCAAGAGGAGCGGCGATATGACCGCTCCATGTGGCGTCCCCTCGCTGCCTAGCGTCTTCTCCGGCAACTGCAGGTCCCCCGCACAGATTCTGGTCGTCCGGTCCGTCAAAAAAATTCCCGCGCCTTCCCGCGAGGGGAACACGAGTAAATGCAGAGCATTGGGGGTCGTTACGCCGTGTAAAGTCGCGTTAAGGTGGGTAGTTGGGTCGTAGTTGCGTTGGTGTTGGTTTGGATTAGAGAGAGGAGAGTAAAGTCGCGTTAGGGTGGAGCGAGCGTCAACCAATGAAGCAAGAAGCAACGCAGTGACTGAAGCACGAGCGACCGATGGCCGCTTTTTAATTGCAGCACGAAGTAGAAGGAGAGCAGTACGGGGGGAGAGCACGCATGCACAAGCAGCGCGCGGCCTTCCACGCCCCACCGCGCTGCTATCACGCACCTGTTACGCCGAGACCGCGACGGAGCGAACGGGCTAACTACGACGCATGCGCGCGCCAGCTGCTGTTCAGAGAGAGGATGGACGGAGGAGAGGCGCACCTGCTGCGGACGCGGAGCTGTGGACGCCGTCCGACGCAGGAAGAGGTGAGGCTAAGAAATGCTCTGCATTTAAAAGTCTCTAATATACTCGTACGATCTTCTTCCTAGGTTAAGGCGCGACGCTTAAGACAGGATAGCAGAGTGTCCCACTTTGTCGAAGGCACTCTGCAGGTCCAGGCCCAGCACCACTCTGTTGTCCTTGGTGTTCGTCTCGTCATCCACGTTCTCGCGTTCCAACTGGATCATGGCGTCTTGGGTTCCCAGCTTGCCCCTAAACCCGACAAGCGAGTCTGGAGTACAGCTCTGCTTCTTCTAGGTACCGCTGCCATCTGTTCATGAGCACGTGCTCCAGGAGTTTTCCCACGCACGACGTCAGTGAAATCGGTCTGAGGTTCTCGATTACGGGCGGCTTGCCGGGCTTCGGGATCAGGATGGTCTTAGCTTCCTTCCACTGCCGTGGGAGACGTCCGGCCCTCCAGCACTTGTCGAAGAAGGCCGTGAGGGCCGCCGTCACCGCGTCGTTCAGGTTCCTTAGCGCCTTGTTGCCGATGCGCTCCGGGCTCACGGCAGATCTTCTGTTGAGGTCTTGCATGGCGTTCCTGACCTCCCACTCCTCGATGTCTAGGTCCAGTTCCACGTTCTCGCCCCCTGGTAGTCCCGGTGTTCTCCCCTGGGGGAGACAGGCAGGTAGTTGTCGTCGAGTCTTGCCTTCTCTCGGCCTCCTCGTGCTCCGTCGTTGCTCTGTGGATGATGTCGCCCAGTCTGTGCTGTTGCACACCCTTGGTCTGGGTCTCGTCCAGAAGGTGTCCCAGCAGCCGCCACGTTTTGCCGACGTGGAGCTGCCCGTCCGCCTCTCGGCACGCTTGCTCCCATGGCTGCATGCCGAGTTCTCTGCAATAGTCCCCGATGTTCCTGTTGATTTCGGCGATCTTCTTTCTGAGCTTTCTGTTCGTGCGTTGACGGTTCCATCTCATTTTCAGGGCCTTCTTGGCCTCGATGAGGTGGGCCAGTCAGCTGTCCATGTTGTGCAAGTTCTCGTCAGTCTCGATCTCCATCGTCGCCCCGTCGGTCGCCCTCGCGATCGCCTCGGAGCACGATTTGATGTCTTCTATGGCTGTCTGTTGGGCCGGTGGTTTCCTTCAAAACTCCTCCCAGTCCGGGTATTTGTGCTTTCTTTTGCCTCGGTCCGCGCTGCGGCCGAGCGGGATCCGCACCTCCACGATCATGTGGTCGCTTCCTAGGTCGGTCCCGGTGTTCGACAAAACCCCGAACGCGAGGTCCGGGGTTGTGTCCCTGGCCACCGACGTCCCCGTTCTCGTGGGAAATGCCGGGTCTGTGATCAGGGCCAGTCTCGCTTCCGTGCCGTCTTGCAGCAGTTCCCTACCCTTCTCGGAACGTCTTGTCATATTTCGGGGCGTTAAAGTCCCAGCACAGCACTGTTGTCCCGTTGCCCACGACACTCACTGCTTTCTGTATGAGCGTGCGGAAGCTTTGCTTTCTGTGCATCGGGCTGCTGTACACGTTTACGACGAGCATGTTCTCACTCGCCCTCTCGGGTAATCCCCTCCACCGCGCAGTTGTGAGTCCACCCACCGGTGGCCAACTCGTGCCCGACAAAGGCAATCTCCTTGCGGACGAAGGTACACACACCGCCGACTGGTCTACGGCCGCCCTTCTTGCGCTCACTGTTACCCGCTCGGGACCTTTGCTGCCCTGGCGTGCGTTCGGTAGCCCGGAGCTTTGGCGTTTCTGCACTGAGAGTCCCTTGTAGTATGAAGACGTCTGGTTTCATTTCTGCGTGTTTTAGGTGCTGGATGATCGTTTCCTTCTTTCCCGCGAAGCCGCGTAACAGTGCCAGATCAAGAGATCCTTCTCTGGTTTCTGGCACTTCACTGCTGCTTGGGTTGGCTTGTTGCTTGGTGTTGGGTCCTTAGTTTTTGTAGCTTGGCGATTATCTAAACTTCCACGTTCTGCATAACCGACTGTATCTGGGCTGGCAGCTGCACCATGCCGTTCTGTATTCCTTTCATCGACTGTTCCACCGAGGTGAGTCTTCGGTCTAGCTTGTTGAATTTTTCATTCATTGTGCGCGCAAGCTGCTCGCGCTCCTCGTCCATGTGGTCGAGTCTTGCCCGCAGCCTTTTCTCCTTCTTATGGCTGGGCTCCGTCGGGCGGCCGTTGTCACCGTCGGTGCTGCTTCTGGCAGCCTCCTCCACGGTGACCACCTCCCTCTTCTCTTCTCTTGGTTCGTTCGGGGGCGTCGCTCCCTCCTCGGTTCTTGGTTCTCTGGCGGCTTGCTTGGCAGTAGTGCTTCTAGTAGTACCAAATCAAACGGACCAAAGGAACGGCACGCTAAAAATTTCGGCGCGACACCTTCCGGGCCATCGCCTGCACTCGAGATAGTTGAGTTCGCTTGTGAGTCCTTTGGTAGTTGGTCACTGCATGTCAATTTTCGTAATTTCGGTGGCAGTGCCTCGTCTCGGCGAAATGAAAGACTCGGCGGCACCTTGTGCCGCAGGCTGAGCGAGCGGCGCGATTCCTTGCAGCAGCTAGAAGCCTGCGGTATGTGTCGAAGCCGTGTAAGGGTTCGTGTTCAGATTCGAGATAATCAGTGCGTCAGGAGCTCTGTTATCGTTTCGTTGAGTCTTGAGCAGATTGGCGTGGGAACCGCTAGATGATTAACCTTCGTGCGTGACTGAATGGTTGCCGGTCAGTATGAAACGGAAGAGACCGATAATATCAAGTATCACTTCGCCGCTTCTTTTCATCAAGGTCTGGTTCCCTTGACAAAAATAGTCCATTGATTGATTTTTTGTGGGGGTAATGCGCCTACGCTACTCAGCCGATGAGGCATGCCGTAGTGGGTGGCTCCCGAATTATTATTATTATAGGCCGTGTCTAGAGTGCCGTCCGACGGTATTATAAGCACTCCACTATATCGACGTCCACCGGCGTTTTGTGGCAAAACTGCCGCATCTGGCTGTACATCGCCCTAGATAACGTAAAGATAGGCAACCTAACCTAAACATAACATAAGATAACCTAACGCACCCAAAGAAATCATTTAATACACCAAAACTAACCTAAGGCATAGAAATTGCACTTCAATTAATTAATGAAAAAGAAAACCGAGGCAAGAGCCAGTCTCGAACCGCCGACTTTGGGATGAAGAAGCTGAAACGGATCCTCTACACCACAACGACAGCCCTTTTGTCCGGTGCTAGCCTAGTGTTAAATATGCGAATGTCGTCGGACGGCACTCTAGCCATGCCTGGAACGATCAGCTAAAGTGCTGTGGGACGGCACTCTAGACACTGCGATTATTATAATTCTTTATTCGGAAGGGGAGACTCAAGGTCTAGTCAGGGATGGGGAAGGCGGTAAAGGAGGTGAGAGCGTCTACATTCTCTTGTGTATCCCCGTCGTACAAGCGAAAGTCCATAGGGACATAACAGTCTCTCTTGGGTGAGCCCGGCCCAGAGGAGGCGATGCCCACTCCTGGAGGGTCTTGATGTACGGCGGAAGATGGGCTCTCCTGTCCACCGCGAGCCGCGAGCACTCCCACAGCATGTGCTGCATTGTGGGTTGGCGCGTGACACGACGAGCAGGTCACGATGGTAGTCTCCCTGGAGTTCTCGAGGCGTTCTCTCAGGTGTCGTGAGCGTCGGAGAACGTATGCCCACCGCGAATAATTATTACCACCGAGGGATCTCTAAGGTGCGCCGACATCAGGAACGCGTGGGTGCTCTTGCTTTTCGCCTCCATCAGAAAAGTCGGCACCCCGGCCGTGTATCGAAACCATGTCCTTCTGCTCAGCTGCACGACGCCGTAGCCACTGAACAAGCGCAGCGGGCAAATATTGTAATATGGTTACATTATTATAACGAGTAAACATTTCAGCTTCGCCCATTTGCATTTTTACGCGTACACCGTGCGTTGCATGGTCGGTGTATTCTCATATGTTTTTTGTTTTTCGGTTTGTTTCTTCAGGGCTTCTTATTTTTGTACTTTTTCTGGAATCGTGGTGCGCATAAGACAATTCTGATCTTGATTCTGATCATTTTTCTTGTTAATTTGTTTTAATTTATCTTTTCTGGTTTTAAAAATTTCCTTTTGGATATTGTCTTGATATTTGCTACTAAAACGATTAAATGCGTTAACTACGACAATTATGCGTTTTCGCGCGGATGCAGGGCGTTTCAGAGTTGGTGGTGCATGTTACTCGGCAAAGAATGCTTTCCAGCTAAAAGAGCGCTTGACAAAGGTTTCTCGGAGCTAGCACGGTACTTCAGCCTCAGCACATGCAGCGCGCTGCCATGAATCTAGGCCCTCACTCGTCCTTTCGTGTAAGGCGCTGCCGAGCGCTATTTTCGAGAACAAAAAAACGTCGCGGCCGAAATCCGGAAAATTGATAGGCATTGACTAGCGAAGGATCCTCCTTCGTACTCAGCTGTCTCGACAGCAGCCACTATGACGGAAGACGTCGCGCCCATAGTTCTTGCGCGCCCCTAGCTTGGTCTGTTTTATTTTGCGGCCTCCTGGCATGCGCAGGGTTTTCCCTTGTAAACTTGCTCGTTCGCTCGTACTTTGCTACAATGGGACCATCTTGAAATGGTGAAAGAAACACGGCTCAGTGCCAAAACAGAATAACTAGAAAATAAAACCGGCCCCAAAAAGAAGTCAGGCTACAGTTTTGAAAGCAATCTACTTTCTACTTATCTACTTATCTACTTTCTGCCGCTTTCTACTTATCTACTTTATTCTACTTTCTTCTTATCTACTTTCTGCTACTGATTTCGTATTCCAAGTCGATTTGAGACTGCGCTGCGTGTGGGTGATAGCACAAGCCGTACTTTTTACTGAAAAGCACTATATGCCTAACCCCCCCCCTTCCCCCACCCAGTTTTCATTCTGGTCTCATCGATTTATTCGGCGCCGCTCCGGGGCTCCTTCTCACCCCCGCTGACACCTCTATCGCAACTATTTTCCCTCTCGCCTCCACCGATGCCCCTTTGGCAGTTGCGCAATCGGCAGCTAACGGCGGTAGTGCGGTTATCAGATGATTGCGACAAATAAACAAAAGCATGCATGGGCGTAAAAAATGCACTGACGATTTCTACACTCCCTAAAAGGAAATTTGTCTGTAGTGCGAGCTGCAGTCTTCTCGGTCGCGACGCATTTCTGCTGGCTCTCAGGAAGTGTTCGCGTCATCAGAGAACGTACGGCGGCGTGCGCTGCTCTGCTGCTACGTCGTAGTGCGCCGCCGCCGCCGGCCAGCATGTTGCAAATCGTGTTTGAACTTCCCGCGCAAATGTCACGTGGTTCGGGTTAGCCCCGCACAAAGGACCAGCGAGCATGATGTGGCATATGTGTTTAAACCTCCCGCACAAACGTCACGTGGTTTGGATTAGCGGAGAATGGAACAGCGTCTGGGGAAAGTGTCAGGGGGAGGGCGCTCCTTGACGGCGACACATGAAACGTGTTACGGAAAGGCAGTGAGAGAGAAGACGCCGTAGCCGCACGTGTCGCACTCCACTTGACCCTTCTCTAGACTGTCCTCTCCATTTTTTTCTTTGCTCACTCGGTTATGCGGGCAAACAGACGCCACTCCCACGAAGCCCAGGTAACAGCTGCCAAACGGCTGCCCCCTAAAACGACCGAAACCCGCCGCCGCCGTTTCCACTCTAATTGACTTCGCCACGTAGCTGCAAATCCCTCCCGGAAGAACAGAAACTTCCCCAGTGGAAACGCCGGCTTCAGCGCATATTTGTTTCTCAGCTTAGAAGGCCTTCCGAGGGACCTTTTCGCCGGTGTGTTTCACGCCTTAGTATGGGCCATCACAGGTGGCCGGTTTTTGGGTGCACGGTTTCAATGCACACGGCTCATGCAGTTAGTCGGCTGTCCTCCTCGATCGAGTGGTTCGGATGTGGGTTGATGTGTTACACAGACATCTTACACCCACAGTAAGGTGCATACGAGGGGGAATGAAAACGGACAGCCACATGTTCGTACGCGAGAATCGAGCTCAAGTGCTTCCAGATTTTAAATCGTTATGAAACGGATGCATGCCGCTCGTTTGGAGGAAGAACAGCAAGAATAGAAGCGTTGGCCCGAACACAAGCGCGAATGGTTGCAAAAACAACGGAAAGCTGCTGGCACCGCCGCCTCAAGTTCAGCTCTTAAGGTAGCGGCGAATCCCTGGCGGAACGCCGGCGTGAGCCAATATCACTTCTTTAGAGGGCTTTCCGGGAATACTTTCGACGGCGCCCATCACTACTAATCTTGCGCATATGACCGGCTGCTGGTTTCTGCGTGCACAAGTTTCTAGTGGAGAGTAGTGGGAGGGATGGAGGAGGCGTGCACGCGCAGCTATAAGCTTCATGCCCGTACTGATGACTGGCATGTCCGTTGTGCTGGTGCGAAATTTAAAAGCGGACGTTAAATGGTCCTTAGTGGTAGAGCGGATTGGTTTTGTGTGTTAGGCTATGTTCAGATTACAGATGCAAAACCCCTATCGTGATCTATGCACGTAAAAAAAGCCATGTCAGGCCGTTCGGTTGGCTGAGACGTGAAATAATGTCATTCTTTGAATTTATTAAGACAGGTGCGGGAACAGTCTGAACCCGGCCTTGCAAAAACAGTGAGATGTTAACGACGTGAGAGGGAGACAGGCAGTTTCATGTTTTTTTGCAAGAACATAGCTTGGATACGTCATAAGATTTATTCAGCTAATTGGCTATAAAATATCCTCCATCGCAAATGACGATAAAGGTGTTTTGTTTCGTGCAATCTTTGGACTGCGTTCAGCTTTGCACATCATCCATCTTCAACAGAGTGAAAGGGCACTGATTTTTTTTCCAACTGACGCTGCCCCAATAGGGCGATCTGAATATGCCAAGCTTGGTTCGCGCCGCTGCTGCTTCCCTTCCCCTGCCCAATCCCCCTGCCTCCTGGCTCTAAGCCCTCGCGCGCTCGGCCGCCCAGTCCCAGTTCGCCCTGGACGACAGGGCTCGGGCCCATAGAGCTGCACTTCCGTGGCTTAACCATACCTACTAAGCCTAGGCAGGAATAAAACGAAGCATCTTATGACTGAGGCTCGTCCGGCGTCTGGTGTCCGTGCTCACGGCGCAGCACCATGTAAATCGAAACATCTTTGAACGAACTGTTCACAAAAGGCTAACAGAACAAAATAAAAGGTTCACGAAAGGTTAGAGAGAGAGAAGGGGGAAAAGAGAGAGACGCACAGCACCGTCAAAATCGAAACATCTGTGAACAAAAGGTTAACACGAACAAAATGAAGGGTTCCTGAAAGGTTAGAGAGAGAGAGAGAGAGAGAGAGAGAGGAGAGAGAGAGAGATAGAGAGAGAGAGAGAAGAGAGAGCACCTGGAGAGCCATGCGGCGCATGTGCGAGTAGCATTGGATTCGATTCGATTTGGATTTGGATTGGATTGATGTGGATTGGATTAAATTGAATTGTACTGGATTTAATTGGATCGGAAATCGTTTTAGTAGCAGTAAGCACTCTCACGGGTGATTTACGGTGAGAACAATACCCAGTACTTCGTCCACTCGTCATGATTCACTTCGTGGAGATGCATGATTTTTTTTCTCTCTCTATTATTTATTTATTTATTTATTTATTTGAAGTGCTCACCAACAGCACAGGGCCTTCTCGGGTGATGCACCGCATACATAGGCACAAGGAATACGAACAGGCAAGATACATGGATACAAGGAATACAAAGGAATACATGGATACAAGGAATACAAACAGTACAAATATGGGCAGCGTATAAATCAGAAATTGGTAAATGTGGAAGTGCAGATAGATATATACAAAAGTGTAGTGTTATCGAAAGGATACGCAAACATTTTTGAACGGTAAAGCCTCGGAGGATGTGTCTGGAGTATGCGCAGGAGAACGTACGAACATGGCAAGGAACGTACGAACACGTACGAAGATAGGCAAGGTAGTGCTGTATGTGAGGAAACACGAGAGCAGGGAGAGAAGTGCAGGAGCGACCTCTCCACAGCATGCGTATTCAAAATATCATACATTTCAGAGAGCGCTTAAACAGTACCAAATCGCTGCAAAAAACGTCTATAGGAGATGGAAACAGACTGTTATAGGTGAGCTGGCACCGGCTGGCTGGTGCCAAACTCATTGATCTGTCTACATCAAAGCATCCATGCGGCCGTAGTGGTCTGCTTGGCACTCGCAGATGGACAGAGCTTACGAGGCAAGGGCAGTCGAACTTTGAGTGAATACAATTAAACAGAAAAGCCAGGTCGCGCCTGGAGCGCCTCGCTGATAGCTCATCTAAATTCAAGATCTTCAGAAGCCCACCGTGCTCATATCGGCTTATAGGTGAGTGGCGAGAAAACACGGTTCTAGTAAAGCGCTTCTGAATCCTTTCTAGTCGAAGGGAGGACGAAGGGCTTAAACAATTCCAAATTGCACTAGCAAAGTCGAGCTTGGGCAAAATGAGAGCGCGATACAGTGAAACAAAGCATGAACGGTCGGTGAAATCCCTGGTTGCGCGGGAAATTACGCCAAGCGTACGGAGACAGGAGTTCGTCAGATAGTTCACATGCGCGTTAAAGAGCAGTTTCGCATCCATCATTACGCCCAAATCGCGCACTACGGTAGCGCGTTTTACAGGTTCACCAAGCAGCAAGTACGTAAAAGTGAGCGGGGAAGACTTGCGAGTGTATGAAATTACGATGGTTTTCGAGAGGTTAAGTTTTAGATAGTTGCAGTCACACCATGCAGAAACTGCGTTGATATCATTTTGCAGCAGTACACGATCGTAAGGTGAAGAAATAGTGCGATAGAGCTTCATATCGTCGGCATACTGGGAGAGCGAACAGTGCTTAATAGCGGGGTGTATGTCATTAACAAAAATGTTAAAAAGGAGAGGGCCCAGTGTCGAGCCTTGAGGTACCCCTGAGGTCATCGGGAAGGGCCGGGAAGTAGCGCCTTCGTAACTAACACAATTGCACCTGCCTTTTAAGTAGCTGCCGAACCACTGGCATAACTCAAGGGACAGACCGTATGCGGACAATTTGCGAAGTAGTAGATCGTGATTAACAATGTCGAAGGCCTTGCTACAGTCAAAATATACTGTATCTACCTGTTGGCGAGACAGTACTGGAGGGCCGATGTCGTTTAGAAAACAGGCAAGATTTGAATCTACCGACCTTCCGGGCATGAAGCCGTGTTGGTTGAAATGAATTAGTGGATGCATAGCTGATAAAAGGTATCGATGCAAGACCTTTTCGAAGACTTTGGAAAATGAGGACAGAAGAGAGATTGGCCTATAGTTTGCTGGGATTGTGGCGCTTCCGGATTTGTGCAAAGGGAAGATGGAACCAATTTTCCAGTCAGTTGGAAAATGTTGCTCAACCAGTGAAATACGTATGATGTGACAGAGCAAAGGGGCAAAACAGCGCAACAGCCCTTCACGATGAAGCAAGGGATGCTGTCACAACCGGCCGACTTTTTCGATGGGAGTTTGTGGATGGCGGACACAACATCGTTTTCGGTTACGTTGGGGATTGGCAATACAGGACCGTGAGAATCGAAATCCACGCTGCCGCTGTCGTGAGAGGTCGAGTATGTCGAAGAAAAATGACGTGCGAAAAGTTCACACACGCCTTCAGGGTCGGACACAATCTTGTCACCATCCTGAAGGGTTATGCTTTCGCGTGCATGACGTGTGCGGAATTTGACGTACCGCCAAAACTCCCGAGGGGAGTGGGTAAGAGATGTTTCAGAGTAGTCCGTAAACATCTTTTTATCCCGGGCAAGGAGCTTTTTCACTGAGGAGCGCCATTCTCTGAAGCTAGCGAGAGCAGACGGGTCATTGTGGGCCTTAAACAAGCGGTGAAATTGACGTTTTCTTCGAAGCGCGCCTCGGAGCTCATGGCTAAACCAGAATGGAAATTTAGAGGAGCGAATTCGCCGCTTTAGGATATGTTGGTCCATGAAGTAATGAACAGTTTGGGTTAGCTCCTGGACGGCCACGTCTACACAGGGCGCGTTGTATACAGAGGTCCAGTCTGCGTTGTCGAGCGAGTGGTAGAGAGATGTGTAATCTCCGCGAGCAAAGTCGTGTCTGGGAGTTGAAACGCTGTTGTCGTGCGCCATGCATATGTGGGCTGAGGCTCCGAAAGGAGGGTGCCACGCGTCAACGGCCACAATAGGTTCGGGGAACTGATCGACAACTACAGAGTTAAGGTTTGTGAAAACAGTGTCTAGTACGTTTCCAGCAGGGTTTCCCTCGTTGTCACTGAAAATCAGCGCAGAAAAAACAGCACAAAAAAGGAACGAGAAGTAGAGAGAGAGAGAGAATAGAATTTATTGGGTTCCAGCATGTGGGATTCCCTCCGGCCGCGCAGGGCGCGGGGTTCACCCCATCTCACGTTACACTAGAAGTCCTAATGTCACGCGGGCCTTGACCTCAAGGCCTTCGTGCCCCGGCGCCGCTCGGGTTACTGAGGGTGTCCCCCTTTCGCCTTTGCAGCGCCAGTGCGACCTCGAGCTGCCGGACGGCCCTTCGCTGGTCTTCTGGGTCCGTAGACCCACACGCTGTTCTACTTGCGGCGGTAACACCGGGCCTTCCGCGCTGTCTGCGTCACATCCCCAGAGTATGTGAGCCAGGGTGGCTCTCGCGCTCGCGCATACACTGCACATTTCACTCACGTAGAGTTCGGGGCACACGTGTCGCGCTAGCGATGGGGTCAGCACAGTCTCGGTTTGGAGCTGGCGCAACCTCACCGCCTCCCACCGGGTAAGATCCCTGTGCGGAGGCGGGAAGCCACGCCGTTGCTCCCTGTACCGCGCGAGGATGTCTCCGTAATCGAGCAGCTGCTCCTCGCCTTCTTCTTCGGTCGCCGTCGCGTCTTCGGAGGCGGGCGCGGCCGCGGTCCGGCACGTGGCGAGACCACGGGCCGCGGCATCCGCCTCCTCGTTGCGGTTCGGAGATCCTGGTATCAGGTCCCTACCCCTGTGGGCCGGGAACCATTTTAGTGTCAGCCTCGAATTGGACTCGTCGCTTGCCAACGCCCTAGCAGCCGCCCCGCACATGGCTCCGCGCGAGAAGCTACGGATGGCCGTCTTGCTGTCACTGAGTATTGTCTGCACGCCCGGGGAGCGCGCCGCCAAGGCTATCGCCATCTCCTCGGCCTGGCTCGCGCTCCGCGTACGCACGCTGCATGACGTGACGATCTTGCCCGTCGTTGCGGCAACCGCCGCCGCCACGTAGGCGTTCTTGTTCCTGACTTTGGCCACATCCACGTAGACGGCGCCCTCGTCGTTCTGATGTTGCAGCAGCAGCGCCCTGGCTCGCGCCGCTCGTCGTCCCTCGCTTTCGCCGGGACCCATGTTCTTTGGCAGCGGATACACCACCAGTCTTCGCATGGTTGACTCCATGAGTGGAGACGTTTCGTGGTCTTGTTCCTCGGGGGAGGACAGGCCCACTTGTTCCAGCAGCCGCCTGCCGACCGCGGTGCGGCCCAGGCGTGTCAATTGAGCAGTACGTTGGGCCTCGCCGATCTCCGAGAGCGTGTTGTGCGCTCCCAGAGATAGCAAGGCCGTTGTCTTGGTGCCATTGAGCAGGCCCATGGCACCCGCATACGCCTTGCGGATGGCCGCGTCGATTCGCTTCCTCTCCGCTTCCGTCCACTTGTGAAAGGCCCCCGCGTATGCTGCGTGGCTAACTGCAAAGGCCTGCAGCAGTCGCAGGAGGCTCGCTTCTCGGATTCCTCGGGACCTCGACGTGACCCTCTTGACGAGTCTCGTCACTATCCCGATCTTCGTTACTATGTGGTTGGCTGCCGTCCCGTTCTTGCGGTGGGCGTCCATGTACACGCCCAGTACTCAGAGGCTCTGGACGTGCGGGACCGGCGTGCCGTCGCTGGCTCGGACGACTATGTTGTATTCCGCTTCTTCCGCGGCCCGCTTTCTCCATCTTTCCGGTGGTGGGAGCACCAATAGCTGGGACTTCGGTGGCGAGCACTTCAGCCCCGTGTCTCTCAGCGTGGTCTCCACGGCGTCAATCGCTGCCTGCAGTCCGGCCTCGATGTCGCCGTCGCTGCCGCCCGTCGCCCATATCGTGACGTCGTCGGCATAGATGCAGTACCGGATCTTCGGTCCAAGCGCGTCAAGGCTCTTGGCGACGTCGATCATCACGATGTTGAATAGAAGCGGGGATATCACAGACCCTTGTGGGGTTCCGACGCTTCCTAGCTCCCTCTCTTCGAGTCGTTCGCCTCCCACCTCTAGCCTCGCCGTGCGACGAGTGAGGAAGGATCTTACGTAGTCGTACGTGCGCTTGCCCATGTTGAGCTTCGCGACGCAGGCAAGGATGGCCAAGTGCTCCACCTTATCGAAGGCGCTGTGCAGGTCCAGGCCGAGAATGGCCCGGTTGTCTTTCTGCGGAACGCCTACGGCTGGCTCTAGTACCTCGCGTTGCAGCAGCAACATCGCGTCTTGCGTCCCCAGGCGAGACCGGAATCCCAGCATGGAGTCGTTGGAGTGACCGTTCTCCTCCAAGTACCGCTGCCACCGGTTGTTGAGGACGTGCTCCAACACCTTGCCCACGCACGACGTGAGCGAGATTGGGCGCAGGCCCTCTATTCCCGGCGGCTTGTTGGGCTTGGGCAGTAGTATCGTCTTGGCCGTCTTCCACTGCTTGGGAAGGCTTCCGCTCGTCCAGCAGGCGTTGAAGTACTTCGTCAGGGCCGAGACTGCAGCGTCGCTGATGTTACGTAGAGCCTTGTTTGTCAATTTGTCGTGGTTTGTGGCCGGGAGGTACTTGTCGTTTAGCCGCTTGTGCATCTCCGCCTCGCCTAGCTGGTTGGCCGCGGCGTGGAGGATCTGCGACATGCGGTGTCGTTGATGTTCCTTACTCTTGGTCTCGTCCATGAGGTGGCGCAGGAGGGCCCATGTGCCTCCCCTATGGAGATGGCCGTCCGCTTCGCTACACGTGGAATACCACTGCTGGGCACACAGTTAGCGGCTGTAGCGCTCGATTTCCTTCCCGAGTGCCGCGACGCGTTTGCGAAGCGTTCGGTTGTGCCTTTGTCTTTTCCATCTTCGTTGTAGCGATGTCCTCGCCTCCACGAAATGGGCGAGGCGCGGGTCCACCCGATCGGCTTCCTCCGGTACCTCGACTTCGGTCGTGACGTCCTTGGCGGCGGAGACAAGGCTCGCCGACCATCTCTCCACGTCGTCCACCTCGCCCAGATCGGCTTCCCTGAACTTGTGCCAAACGGTGAGGAGCTGACGTCGTTTGGTCGTTCCGTCGACCACGCGAGTGTGGGCGAGCGGTATCGTGACTTCGACGATGTAGTGGTCGCTTCCGAGATTCCAGCCCGTGTTCTTCCATCGCGCAGTCCCGCCTCGCGGCAGGTGCACGAACGAAAGATCGGGCGTGGTGTCTCTGGCTGTCGACGTTCCGATTCGCGTTGGTGTTGCCGGGTCGGTGAGCAGCTCGAAACTCGCTTCCTCGGCGTCTTCCAGTAATCTCCTTCCCTTCACCGTTGTGCGAGTGTACCCCAGTTCCTCGTGCGGTGCGTTGAAGTCCCCGCAGACGACCGCCGCGGCCCCAGAGCCGTGGGTGGCGTCGCGGATCTTGTGCAACAGGGTCTTGAATCTTTGGTTTCCGTGCTGTGGGTTGCTATATACATTTGCTATGTACACCGTGGTCGAAGCCTTGTTCTTGCCTGTTCCCTTCTTGCCCGCAATGATGATTTCCGTCACGTTGGCTTCGATGGCGGAGCCTTTGTAGTTTAGGATTTCGTCCTTGCCTACGCTCGTGATGCCTTTCCTCACAAACGTGCACACGCCCTGCGCGGCGCCTTTCCCACAGGTGCGGGCGCTCGGCGGGCGGGCGTACGCTCGGTAACCCGGTAGAGAGGTGATCTTGGGGTCTTCAGCGTGTGTTTCCTGGATCGCTATCACGTCGGGAAGCTCCTTCTGATCAAGCGACCGCAGGTGCTGTTGAAGTACTGCCTTGCGGCACCGGTAGCCGGTAGCGTTCCAGTGCCACACCACTATCCGATCTCCTTGGGGCCGTCTATCCATGTTTGGGTACGGTTTCCATCTGAATTTGGGCTCCTTTACCAATCATGTTGAATTGGCTCACTATGAATTTTTTGAGGTCCTCGACGGATTGCTTCACCTCGACGAATTCTTTCTTTACCTCAGCAAGTCCTCTCTCGACTTTGATCTCCAGGGCGCCCACCCGTGCGGTGAGGGAGCCAATCTCCTTGTCGTGTTTCACCAGGCGCGCGTTCATCTGCCTGATTCTCGTTTCGTAGTCGAACCCGCCGCTAGATGGCGACGCCGGGTCGGTGATGTCCTCTTCTTGCTGGAAGCTTTTGTCCTCGCTGTCGTTGAGGGGAGCCGGGGCCCGCTTCTGAAGCTTGGGTGGTGTTGGTCTGAACGTCGGCGTTCGCGGCGGCGTCGGCGTTTTCGGTGATGCCGGTGGCGATGATGTTGCCGTTGGTAGTGTGATCTTCTCGACCAGTGGCTTGGCGCCCAGCGCCGTGAAGCTGGCCGGCTTCGGTGCCGATCCTAGCGACCACGTGGGAGTCGCCTTTTGCCGTTCTTGTGCAGCCAGGAGCTTGTCGATAGTCTCCTGATGTTTCTTGATAGTTTCCTGAAGTACTTAAGTAGTGCTCTCCAATTGCTTCATCCTTTCTCCTTGCGGGGAAGCTTGCTTGGCCGCTGGCATGGCCGGTCTGCCGTTCGTTTCGCGCGCCCCGCCCGCCCGCGCGCCGCTGCTAGGGGCGCCCCCGACATTCCCGCCAGGGGCGTCACCGTCGCCGCCGCGCGCGGTCACCACGGTCGCCCACGACCTTGAGCTGCGTGACGTACTTCTCTGCCGTTCACTGCTCTTCCCTCTCTCCTTGCTCTTTCCCCGGCTTTCGCTGCGGCTCTTGTGACGTGTTGTTTGTGCGCCGAGTTCGGGGAACTCCTCTTCTTCGGGAAACTGGACTTTGATCGCCTGGCCGGCACATTTTGCCGCCTTTTCGGCCGCCATCTTGCGCTCTTGCTCGCGCTGGCGGACTAGGAATGGAGTCTTGAACCTATTCTTACAGTTACCGGTGCCCGAAGCGTGCGGGCCTCCACACAACTTGCAGCGCGGTCTGCACTCCTTCTCGTGGTTTGGACCCGGGTTGGATCTTCCACATGCGAAGCACACTTTCGCGTTAGGGTTAGGGCAGACATCCTTTCGGTGGCCGACTTTGCCGCACGTGCGACACACTTCTTTATGTTGCCTGTGCAGTCTGCACCGTACTATCATGCCCCCGAATATAACGTGCGAGGGGACTTTGTTACCCTCGAACAGGATGATTACCGATTTGGAATTTCCTATTCTCTGCGCTGCCAGTGCCGTTGGGTTGCGTTCGTTCACCACAGCGTTGTGGATCACCTCCGCAGAGTGTGCCTGCGAGATGTAGGCACAATCTGCGGAGGTGATCCACAACGCTGTGGTGAACGAACACAACCCAACGGTAGACATGACAGCGCTGCTCAATGGACAGCGCTGTCAATGGATAGGACAGCGCTGATTTTCAATGATGAACGTTCACCAGCTCTCCCAAATCACAGTCCTCTTGAACTATATTCCCTCGGTTGCTCCATCTGTCTATCAGTTTCCCTCGGTTGCTCCACTATCTACATTTCAACTCAAGCAGCGGAGAACTCGGGAGCAGGCTGATCTCAGGCCTTCTGGAATACCGCCCCAGAGTAGGTTTACTCCACGTCAGGATAGGCGCCACACACCTGACACTGCGGGGTGCGCCTGTTCAGGTCGTAATGTGCAAACCAATCAGGGCGCAAGGGAGGGAGATTGCGTCTGGTGATTGTGTGTGCCTTCGCTAGTGTAATTTCAGGAGTTCGAGAGTAATGACGCAGAGGAAAAATCGGAGCTCCTTTACCTTCCTCCGAGTCTCGCGATGGGGGACGCGTTCCGCTTTCTGACCGAAGTTCGGGGTTGAGGGTCGTTCGGGCATATTCGCACGAGCGATAGAATGAGCCCTTTCATTCTGTATGATTCCCTGGACTCCGTGGATACCCTTCAGGCAGAAGTAGATATGGGGGGCTGTGTGCTGCTACGTAACATGTCAGATCGGGCTGGATGTGCGTGGGTAGGAAGTTAGTAGCACTAGAAGTCTCTTTAATAGTTTCGTCTAACGGCAACGGCAAAAATGTGTTATCGATGTCGTTGAAAGCGGCGGATTGTCATAGCTCAGCGTTTACAACGACCTGTGAAATTTTCCAGAAGTGTAGGTGTTACTTCACATTCGCCGAACTAACTCATTCAAGCAACCATCGTTATATTTTATAGGTATTTGTGATCGAATAATTGGACGCTCGTACCAAATGGCAGCATAAAGGAAGAGAAACTAACGAGGCTGGAGAATGAGAACATAGAACATGAGAGATGGCGCTCTTTATTGGGTCAAACAAACAAACCCGGGAATAAAAGAAAAAAAAAACGAAAATACAGCCGCTAATAATAAATAAATGTCAAAAAGTAACGAGCCTCATAACAGCGATAGTAAAATTGGAAAAGAAACAGTCCCACCGTTTGGACGAGATGTTCGGGATGGCACTGGTCAGTACCTTGGCTGGAGCTTCGTTGGGATGCTAGCGGTGCATTCTGTGCTGCAGTGGGGCGCTGGTCCGTGGTGTCCTCTACTTGGCCGTTGTCTGCTAGGACGTTAGAGATCCACTATGGTCGCGTATCACCTACTGGTAACAGTAGCATCCCGTCGGCAGCGCGAATCTATGGCTGCATCCAGACCACATTAATTAAACGGTGGAACACCTTCTTTTTTAGCAGCAGTGGTTTAAGCTTTCTGTTCCGCCGCACAGCACATTTAAAAAATAACGAATAAAAATAGCGAATGTACGTGACCGTCGACCTCTTGAGGAATCTCCGCAATCATCCAGGCTGGCGATTGGGCTTGCGCCTCGCGAGGGGCTAGCAAAAATTTATAAAAATAGCGAGCGCACGCGAACGAGTGCCCAGTGAGGAGCTCGTGGCGTCGGCCAGCTCGACCTTGGAGAACACTCCAGCTAGCATTCGTTGAGGGACCTCCAGACTGCTGTTCCTCTCGCTAGTTCACGTGCAGTGGAGAGCAAAACGCCGAGCTCGCGAAGCCGGTTGCAGAACGTTCTAGCGCCTGTTAACGCTGTCTGGTGTTGGAGAGTTGTGAAATCCTGTGGACAAAACTATCCGTGCCTGCCAGTCATGTGGAACTTTCAGCGGCAAGTTCGGGAATTTATGGAGGTACAGCAGCGGGGTCTCGGACGACGGGAGACGGGCCACCAGCTCTGCTGTCTCTCCAGCATTGCAGCTTACGTGCATGCTTCGCGAATTTTTTTATGCGGCGAGAATCTTCTCTCTCCAGCCGCTTCTTCACCTTTACATTAGCCCATACCCACACAGTGGTGATTGGTTGTTTTCTCTCGGAAAATGTTCTTGAGTACGCAGTACTACTGGCACTTCATCTCAGTAGGGCATACCACAGGACGTCCAAACAGACAATGGCTTCAGGTTTTGGTTCATGACTGCAGGCTAATGTCCTAGGCGTATGAATTTAGACAAGCTACTTCTAGTCCAAGATATGTGCTATCGAATTGTTTGTCCGAGAAATGTGCCGAGTTAATTTTAGAGATGTGAAAAACGCACTGGCAAAGCAAGATTTTTACTTTGGTCTGCTTCTTTTAGGACAACGCCACTACAGTGCGGACAAACTCCTGAAGAGATACTGCATGTGATAACGCTGTTGAACCCATTGCACAACTCGGAAAATTTTGTAGCGCTACCAGAAAAACTATCCCGGAAGACTGACTGCGTAGTTTGAAACAGGTTCCACGGTCCGTCTTCATTCAAAAGGGTCCTGGACAACCGAAGGTGTAGTTCTGAGGCTGTACAGTCATCCCAGGTCCTACGACGTGCCGACAGAAGAGTGGCAGCAGCTGCTACAGAATCCTTGACATATGCGGCTACCAGCTAGACCTTCAGACCAGACCTCCCAAAAGCAAGGGACACGAAGCGGAGTCTGAGAAGATGCAAGCGAGCGTTTCCGGGTTCTATGCCCGCGGCGCCTAGCTAGGGCGCAACCACATCGTCAAGGCCTGTATACCGCAGGAACAATGGAAGCCGCTAAAATGCCTAGCCCAGAATGAAAACTTTTGCCAAGTGCTGGGAAATGAATCCTTAACATTTTATTAGTGCACCACTGAAACATTTCGGTTGTTTGTTCTTTGCAAAGCATGCACCTTGGGCAGAACACGACCCTTTATTTTATGATTACCACGTCAATAATGATGCTCCTCTTCTTGCAATCGCACCCCTGTTTCACGCCACTTTCAGCCACACGGGCAATGGAGGCGCTTTCTGGACTAGTTCTGGTAACTCGCGTCAGGTGCACTTAGGTTTTCGGTTTGCAAGCAGTCGTGTATATCTAATTTCCCCCAGCACTTACCTGTTAAGTTCTCATTAGATTTGGCTCGTGGGAAAGCTAGGCGTCACGAAAGTTATTGAGAACCAGCCGTCCTGGTTGTTTTTGACAATTAAGGATGCTGCTGACTTTGAGGCACAGAGTTCCGTAAACAATAAAAATGCAACAGTTTAAACAAGTACGAAGTTTATTTCTCGAAGCGCTATTAATTCTATAAATGTCCTCATGTCCAAAGTCCGCAGGGCTCCAAGCTTTGAAATCCTTGACCACTCATGGTGAGCCAATGTCTAGGGGCAGTTATCGAAATCCTAAAAATGAGGAAAATTGTTTAAAACCCCCCAAAATACGACGCGCACCGTTTAGGCTTAATTTGAGCATCTCCTTACTGCTAAGCCGTCACGGTGGTAGCGGGCTCTGAGCAAATACAACAGTTCTGCTTTATATACATAACTGTTTATGTGTACTCTTGCGGGCAATTGTGACGCCATGGTAAGAGTTGGAATTATGCCTCTGCTACGCGTGGTGTTGGAATTATCTTGTGGCCTGCCACAAGGTATCATCCGGGCCTGGTAACTTTGCAGCACATGGGAGAATTCATAATAGCACACTAACAAAGAAGGAGTTCGTGGTTTGTTTTAATATTTCGGAGCGTTTTGTTGACCCTGAAAAAGTGTTCCCAGCATAGGGTAATTGTTCATCGGTGCACCCGATTTTAAAAACATGCGTTGTTTCTCACATTACGTTTCACATTACACATTCTTTATGATGTCATCTGGTTAATGCCACTCTTTGAACTCCTCTTTATTGCCGACGTCTCTTTATTGAGTCATGTACTCTGCTTTCCACGCGCGGCATGCAACTCTCTCGTGCCATTGTGCAATGCCGCGTGCTCCTCGCCAAGCAGATGTGCACCGGACTCGAGCCTGCGCTGTGGTTGGCTCAGCTGCGTTACACAATGCCTTCAATATTACCGAATATGCACGTCCGCTCGTACACACGCGCACACACGCACGCACGCACGCACACACAAACACACACACACAGACACACACACACACACGCGCGCACGCGCACACGTGCACACGCAGACGGACACGCACGCCCACGCACACACACGCACACATAAACATACACAAACACACACACACGCACACGCAGGCTCACGCACACGCACACACACATGCACCTGCACACATACACGCGCACACGCGCGCACACACGCACATGCAGATGCACACACACATCCACACGCACAGGCACGCACACACACACAACCACACACACAAACACGTAAAACGCCGTAAAACATTAAACAATGAGTTAACTGTGACCTCCTTATATCAGCGATCCTTTGTGTAACCCAGAGAACCTTGTTCCTTTGAAGAGAACATTTTTTTAGAAAGAACATCTGCCTGACTACCTTTTTCACTACTTTGCTACGCCCTACCTTTCACCACTTTCACGAGAAGACATCTGACCTTCTTTTCCCGATTAAGTGATTTTCTTTCTGTCCGCCTACCTTCCCGACCGTCATAAATCTCCTCCAACAATGGCATAGTAGTGACCATAGCGAGCTATGGAGAGAGGCGTTGGGTAGCTCTAGCCAGGAGATTCAAGAGGCCCTGGTACGCAGAGCTACCGAAGTCGCGGCTGGCCTCCGCCCAGCCCCCACCAACCCTCAGTAACCATGGTTCAAATAAAAGTTTTCTCTATCTCTCTCTCCGTTAGTTCTCTTGATCCGGGACCCACATCATCAGTCACAATCCCTGAAAGTGAATTCTTCGCACTGAATTTCGGTACGGGCCTAAGCTGGAATTAGCATTCAGAATTCTTCAACAAAATAAACCCAAATTTTCCCGGGTACTTATCTGGACTAGGCCACTGGCTGATCTAGCTGGTACATATTTTGGCCAAAATTCTTTTTTTGAACAAATAAGATTTTGCGAAGTGAGAGAGGGATGGTGGAAAGGGCGGGACGGGCGCCCGTCCCGTCCTTTTTACTTTACGTGTCTTTCGCTGGGCTTAATGTTATTTCTGTAATATAAACCACACGCCCAATGACACCTCTTCATCTATTTTCTGCCTTCTTTGTGGGCGTTTTTTAGCAAAGCACGTATCTTAGCGTAGCTAAGTTAGTTTTCGCGAACGATACATTTATACATCCATGCATGATGTAAGTATAATGGTTATATTTTTGTCGGTGCTTTTGTGTAACGTTACGGGGCAAGAACGATTTTCTGATAATTTAACAAAGCCAATATAACGTCAAAATTTTGTTGGGAGTCGATAGTATGCCACATCAGGGAACAACGCAATCGGTATGGTGGAAGTAATATTTCTCATTCTGTAGTTTCATCATATTCGGTTTTCTTGCAGAACATAAATGGATCACTTTCCCGATTTAAGCATTGTTTGGAAAAAACTACTTTGAGCAGATCTTTTAATCTGGAACTACGCGAAATATTTCTCACAAAAGGAGGGCTGTATAATTTTTCTAGGACGTCTTACTCGGAATGTCCAGATTATTAATATTACAACAAAACAAACTAAAACAAAAAAATGCAAAGACCGAAATAAAAAAGTTTTTTGTGCCTCCAAGAAAAAAGGGAGTGAAATAAAAAAATTTCCCCATCTTCCCGTAGGGAAACCCTGAGTAGTATGCGAAGCAGCCATGGGGACGCGCGCGTCCTTTATACTGCGGAGGTAGAGTGGCGCCCCCAGCGGAGTATGCAGCGGCTGCTGTCGCGCCTCTAACCCTAAGCTGCTTCGCATTATTGCACTCGGATCCGTAGATGTTGCCATTCGTTGCGCAATCCTGGAGAGGAGAGGACGAGGAGGATGCGCATGTGCAGTGGAGGTGTGGCCACTGCACAACGGTGGACGCACAACGGCGGAGGGAACAGGCGCGGCCATAAGCTGCTTCGCATCTAAAATCACCGCAAACGCCTAAAACACAAACGAAAATAGCCATAGCCCGCCAACTGGATAAAGCGCTGTATTTTCAGGAAACTGCATATGGGGCGGAAAGTTCACGTGTGATCTAGTAATGTAAAGGAGATAGCTGATCAAATAGAATTTTAGCACCAATTCAAACATAAATTTGCAAAAATGAATTTACAAAATTATAATAGATAAAGTACAAATATATAATTAGAAAAATGAATTGACAAAATTGGGAATATGGATACTAAGCATCTTCTAAAAATAGCTAATTATAAAAAAATTCAGGAAATAAATTTTAGACATCCGAAATAAAAGATATGTGGAAAGATCTTGCCTGTAACGCCCAGTGTTTGTACAAAAGAGCATATTGGTAGGTATCGGTAAATAGCGTGAACCGAAGATAAGTGGTTGAATGGACTTTTGAATAACAAGACAACTGAATAACAAACACATATTTGCAAACAATCAATAGCTCTAATAACCATCTCAGACTAGTTCTTTGAAAAAAGAAGACTAAGAAAAAATGGCTGAAAAAGGAACGAAAACACAAATACAAAAAGGAAAACAGGCCAACAGTGCGTTGTGTATTTCATCTGCACTAATATACACAACTGGCGAAATTAGGGCAGTGAGCTGTTTTAAAAGACTAAAGGCACAGAATGCGCTAGAAGAAACGAAGGAAAGCTTCAGACAAAGAAAGCGCCCGTTTTATTCGGCCGCTAATAAAAACCACCCATAAAAGGCCTATAAAAACTAACAATTCGGCGGATTAGTAGGCAATTATCTCAATTCTATAGATGCTTGGTTGCTATCTTGCAAGACAGTCTATCACGTTTTTGAATTCCAAATTATTCTGGAACTCTGTCGTGTGAAGCCGAAAAATCTTTAATCTTAAAATTCCCTCCAAGACATAGGCCTTCTCTGGCAGCGAAGACCCTTAACGCGCAATACAAAGCACCATTAACCGGGTGTGCGAGAAAGAAAACCCTGTAGTTGGTAATTTGGGATTGACCTTTCGTTGAATTATTGCGCTAACTTTCTCTTCCACATCACCCAACCCTCTTGCTCTTCTCTTACAATCTCGCCACTGAAATATTACGGGAGAGGTTAGTTCAATTCAAATCAATAGTTCCGCGTTTGTACTGTCAACTCAGCATTGTTGCCACTGCGCGCCATGTTCTGTGTAACCTCAACCCTCCGTAGGAGCTGGTGTGATCCGCTTTAAAAAATTTTTCCTTCCCTCCTTCATCCCCTCACTCTTTGCTCCGCTTTAGCAACTTACACGGTAATAACTGTACGGGGTTGTTCGATTTGATTTTCCTGCGTTTGCATATCCACGCGCCACCTGTTGGGAGAACGGGTAGAGTTTTTGGTAATGACACGCCTTCAGTAGGAGCCTATTTTCTATGTTTCAAAACTGCGACTGCTGAGTTAAAACTTGCATTATAAATGTAGCCGTTTGAGGGCAGCAACGTCGTGCAAGTTTTTCGGGATAGCTGCATTAAAACAAAGGTTCCACCCGCTGTCCACAGGCTCACGGCCCCAGTAGGAGCACTATCATGTGCAACAGGCAGATATTCGTAATCGTGCGCAACTAAGCAATGAACTAATTATGTGAAGTACTGCATAGTGTAATATAGAATATACCCAATGGTATTTATTCGAAGCAGGTCAACCCGGTGCCCTACCCGTATCTTACAAGTAAAAGAACACAGTGAGGCCTGCGTAGACGGATCATGTGCTTGTATTTCCCCTTCAATGTATTGTGTCTTTACACCCACAAATCGGGTTTGCAATTGTCCGGGTGCGGCTGCGACGTCGCATGTGCTGCACCACCGGCGACATTCAATGGCGACGAGAAGTATGGAGTAAACATGCAGAGAACGAAATACCTTTTTGGTACGTTTGTGCGTTCCTGACAGTGGAAACAGGAGAAATATTTGGTGTAAATTGCTATGAAGCTGCATTCGCTAGATGTACGTAGTCCTGGGTTCGACGAATATCCATCTGGTAAGGTTGGAAATTCATAACCAAGTCGCTGCTACTGACGAAGTCAAATCAACAAAAATAACGTTTCAGGTCTCGTACGCGATGCTTGATCACAGCGAGGCGATTCAAGAGGTCGTCATGGTTTTTTCTAT
This sequence comes from Haemaphysalis longicornis, assembly GCA_013339765.2. Lineage (NCBI taxonomy): Eukaryota > Metazoa > Arthropoda > Arachnida > Ixodida > Ixodidae > Haemaphysalis > Haemaphysalis longicornis. Next base: position 143,724 of record JABSTR010001254.1, read on the forward strand.
TGTGCACCGGAAATGGCAAAATCTAGAGGCCCCTTGAAAGCATTCAGACTTGTGCTACGAAAAAATAACAAGAGTTTATTTTTTTTGTTTCCTTGAAGGAAGGCGCCTTTCTTGACGAATAAAGTTGTTGTTTATTTGGTTATTCAATCTTGCCACAATATTTTCATCCCAATTAAAATTTTAGGTTATGAATCAGTGTAGTTCTACGTTCTACTTGAATGAATTTTGCACGACTTATGTGGTTCTTACCCAACGCATCCGAAGAATATGGCAGTTTTTGGAGAGTTTTGGAACCACCGTAAATCTTGGTGATATTGACGTGGCGAGCTTGAAATCGGGGCTAAATGAAGTCCCCACAAGACAGCCGTTGCGAGTCTTCCTCACAGTAATTACTACTTCTTGGTCTTGCGCCACGTTCAAGGGCGGGAAGCGTGCTTCAAAGGGTTTTCCTTGGTATAGATATTGCTCAAACGTCACCACAATGCTGAAAAAAATTAAGTCGCATTCAACTAGAAGAACGCCAGAAACGATATGAAACACATTCGAAGTTACATGTCAGGTAACATACTACGTCTAACGTGCTAGGGCCATGAGTGGAACCTAAATCATTTATTAGCTATATTTCATGAGCTGGAAATATTCTGCGGTATTATTACTCTTCGAAGGCAACTCCAAAGAGATTCTGGTTGATGGGTTCTAGAGACACAGTAGAATGTCAGGAAGGCAAATTTCACACATTTCTGGGAAGTCCACAAGCACCTCTCAAAGCGAAAAGGAATCGCCATCTCTGTGGACACCTAACCTGAACCAGAAGTTACCCAGGAGAGGAAAATCAGAAATAGAAAGGGCTACCCCTTCACTACAAAACTGTTGTGCCATATGCTGTCTGTAAATTGCAAAAATTCACTTTGGGATCCTTCGCTTTCTAACCGTCTGCATACTTGATCGCATGTTTTTCGCCAATAAATTAGTCACAAGAACTCTGTCGTAACACGTGGAAAGACGCGAGTACCAGCATGGAAACCGTATCGTACCACTTTTCCGGCCCGCTGAGCCCAAGTGTGCCAGGAAAATCACTGCCCTCTTTGCAAACCCGACGCAGTGTAGAAACACCACCTCGCTGCCCCAGTCTTGAGTATCGCTGGAAATAGTCAAGAATCCAACAGGCCACGATGCAAGCTTCGTGCACTGCGTACTTTGGTGATGTGCACCAGAGACGTGTGCACTCTTGTTTACAAAATCGCAGATGTGCAAAATGTAGATGTTACAGATGGGTATTTCTTTTGAAGGAAGCAGCAAGGTGCCATTGTCATGATTTCAAAATTTTGCTTGGTCGCCCAAATGGACCAATTTCGTCCCTTCAGTGCTTCACATTATAGCTCAGAAAAAGCCAGAACCTTGGTGTTTGTCTAGAGATCATCTCTAGTTACGTTTCACATGAGACTGTGAGCCGTGATTGCGATAATAAAGAGACCTCGGATGCGTCGTATAATAGGCGGCTCCTGCGGCAGAGTGGAGGGCACGGGTTCCTGTTCCTAAAAACAAGCAGACAATGGCAGCGTACGGGATTAATTTCCTACTAACATCTTATCTACTAACACTCCCTGCGCGTAGCACCACCTCCATTCCCGTTCTCCAACACATCCCGCTGTTTATGTAGCATTTCGCTTTTTGTATGATAAATGCGGTAGAGGTGTGGTAAGTTTCATTTAATCGTGTCGGTACTGCACGTACATTATCTGTTTTGATATTAGGCTTCTTTTATGATTTGATCAGATACAGCAGAAATTGTTTGCTTTACAGCTTAATTTTAGCTGCCACCATTTACTCCTTTTTAAAGTGTAGTTTGTTTTACTTGTAGAAATAAATCATGCGGATTTCACAATGACAGAAAGCACTGATGAACATTAAGAAGATCCACTGCCAGCGAAGCTCTCTTTCAAAGTAAGTGGACGTGTGTGTACTGCACGGCATCTAAGGCCTAAGAGCGCCAAAGTAGTGTTGGGTGGTTCTTAATCCTGTTATGTTATACACAAAAACATCACGCATGTATTATTTTACTTAAAGGTTTTAAAAAATGGGACTATAAGTGACCCTTAACCGGACACATGAACATGGCCAATGAAGGTGAGCGCGATAGACGGCGAACGCGTCTGGAAGCTGAGGCTTTTGGGGCTGCCCCGCCCAAAACGGCACGCGCGGATAAATCGGGATATATAGTTTACTTGACCCATAGTTGGACAGCGGGAAACGACGCATCATAGGTCTTACTGTACATGACGAGCTATTCTTCACACATGTTTCACTCCAAGTCGTAGACAACCACGGAACTAGCAGGAATGTGTACACTTAGTTGAACAAGTTGGAAAGTGTGGTTCTGGGCCTGATACGATTAAATCGCACAAAGTTTATTTGAAAAAATTATGGCATTTCTGATCGTAGAGCCCTCGCGGAAATTTGAAAGGCTGCGTAGTGACTGGAATTTGCTTGACAGTTGGAGTCTTTGAGAGTTTTTATCTCAGAACAGAACCGTTGGGCATGCATGACCACGCATACAAATGAGAAAGGTACAAATGGCGAACGCGATGATTCTTGGTGTGATAACGGAGATTGAGATCATTGAGATCCACAACATTGTAGATGGAAAAAGAATATTCTACGCTAGTGACGTTAGGGCGAAAGAGTCTCCTTATCTGAGTGAGACAGACCGTGCGGCGTAAAAATAAAGAATTGGACACGCGCTTCGCTTGGGACACAGATAACAGAGCCGGGCGCGACCAGGCAGTAAAACCAACCATAAATAAACAAACCCATACATGGTTTGCGGAATTACCCTCCTTCCCCTCTAAGAGTACATGGACCCGATGCTAAAATAAAGCGATAGTCCGAACAAACAGCATGAACAAAACAACTACTAGGAAGTTCGTTATCTTCCACAGTAGCGTTTGAGGCAAACCACGTTGACGACCTCCGGTTGCGTGCGTCGTCGTGATGTGCCGGAATCACCATCCAGGATCACTTCGTAGGCAAGTTGGACCAACACACTGCAGAATCTGGTAGGGTCCGAAATACCCGTCGCAGAAGCTCCTCACTGAGTCCGAATTATCGGATGGGAGTCCAAACCCACACACGATCCACTGGTTGGTACTCGGCACCTCGGCGTCGGAGGTTCTAGTGGCCGGCATCCACCAGCTGCTGACACCTTATCCGAGCTCCAGCGAGCTGGCGGGCCTCCTCCGCACGTTGAAGCTTCGACGTCGGCGTTGAGGTCGTCGTTTTCTACGTGTGGAAGCATTGCGTCAGAATCGTGGTCGGTCATCTTCTGTAGACAAGCTCGAACGGTGTCATCTGCATAGTTTCCTGGATCGCTGTGTTGTTCGCAAACGCGACGTACGGGAGGACCTCGTCCGAATTCTTATGTTCAGTCTTGTTCAGACGTTCCGTTAGTCCGTTCGTTTGGGTGTGACACGCCGTCGTTCCTCGGTGATCCGTGTTGCTGTAGTGTAAGATTCCTTGCATAGGCTCCGCAGTAAAGGCCGTTCCGTGGTCCGTGATTACAACTTCAGGGGCGCCGTGTCGGAGCACAAATTCTTTTATGAAGAACTTCGCGACTTCTTGTGCAGACCCCTTCAGAAGAGGGGCGGTCTCTGGGTAGCGTGTTATGTAGCCGGTCGCTACGACAATCCGCTTGTTCTCGAATCGTGAAGTAGGAAGCGGCCCCAGAAAGTCCATTCAAATCTGCTGGAAGGGCCTCGATGGGACGGCGATCTGCTGCAGAAGTCCGGAGGTCTCGTCATCGGGGTATTTCATCGCTGGCCGTTACGGCAGCTCCGGACGTAGTGGGTGACGTCGGATGTAAGGCGGGGCTAGTAGCACCTCGCCTTGATTTTTCAACTGTGCGAGCTGTGCCAAGATGTTCGGAAGACGGTTCGTTGAGGCGCGCTTCCAAAATTTCGTCACGAAGGTCTGCCGGGACGACAAGAAGATAATTCGTTCCAATTCCGGGGCTGGAATTCTTCACCAGGACGGAGTTTTTCAGGGTGAATGCTTGAAACTTCCATTTGAACTCCCTAGGCACGGCGACATTTCGTCCTTCGAGGTAGTCGATCACGACGCGGAAGTCGGGGTCGGCGCGTTGCTGGGCGGCTAGATCGCTCTCCGGCAAAACTCTCCTTCAAGACTCTCGCCTGAAACTTAATCATTCGCAAACACTAAAGGAAGGCTAACACTACTCAGCACACCCAATCACTACCCGCATTCGTATCAGGACTGCAACCTACATTTCACAGCGCCACAGCTTTCCCGGCTCCTACGGCGGTGAAATAAGCGTTGCTACGGTTCATAATCGACCAGTCAAACTCCCTTAGCAGCTACAGCACACAACCCAGCATATGCTTGTTGCAAAACGCTCGCGCCAGCGATTTCGCCTAATAAAATCGCACGATAAGATAAACTATTTTAGCCTATTAAGTCCGCACACCCTAGCTACCGCACCACTACCGTATAATACATTCATCTTTACATCGTATACAGACAGGCCAGGCAGATGTCGCCGCGACATTACTTTAATGTATGTTGGCCTTCTGCTATTACTGATGCCTACCCCCCTTTGTGATTTTACACATCCTTACCGCGTTGAACCTCCGTTCTTGCACTTTCTTTCATTTCCAATGATCATTTCTCGAACACCGTGGTATCGCCCTTCACAGATACTGTTATGGTCACGAACGCAATCTGGGGATGCTCTAGCACCGCTCATTTCCTACACTCCCACATACACCATGCACGACTCATGCACGTTCGTCAGTACAACATAAATACGTGTGCGAAATGGGCACACGAAACTATGCCACACACATAACCTAAGCTGTCGCAACATACGAATTTTGCTGGAACCTGGAGAGTTTTTCCGGACATCTGGCCTCACTGGCCATCACAACTTTCAATTTACTCACGTTGTCTCCCATCTTCTCCCCATCTTGGACAATATCCCTCGGCTATGCTATAGTATGTACGTTGATGACATCACCGTTTGGGTAACTGGGGGCAGCGATGCGAATACAGAAGCAACACTTCAAGCAGGAGTCTTAGCGGTACAACAGACAGCCCAGGAAGCAGGTTTAACATGCTCGCAATCAAAATCCGAACTCCTCATGATATCACCACACGCCACCACCCCTAAAACAGCACCCAGCGCGCATGTTTATCTGGATAATGCTCCAATACCAACTGTGAATCGCATAAAAATACTCGGCCTAGTCATACAAACCCGTCGCCGCAACACATCGCTTCTACACACCCTTTCCTCACATGTAACTCAAATCATAGGCCTCCTGAGGCGCGTAGCTGCTAGAGGCCACGGCCCGACGGATAAGGACCGCTGCCGATTTATCCAGCCATTTCTACTGAGCCGCATTACCTACTCCCTCCCATATCTGTCCCTTTTTAGCCCGGAAGTCACTTAAGTAGATGGACTCATCCGTAAGGCCTACAGGGCTGCTGTCGGCTTGCCTCCTCACGCCACCACTGCCAAACAATGGGCCACCGGTATCTACAACTCCCTGAACGAATTAATGGAAGCTCACCGTATGGGCCAGATATATTGCATGGCTAAACACACACCTGGCCGACACTTACTTAAGGAGGCACAAATACATACTCCTCTTACATCAACCCCCACGGCTCGCATTCCACCCGATTACAGAGATAACAACAATCCGGCCACTCCCCCGCAATATGAACCCTACTCATCATACTGCCCGAAGAGCTGCTCGAGCGTATTCTGTTTCGATTCTTATGTTCATTTGGTTAGGGGGTGGTTGACCTCTACCGCCCTTCCTGTTAGACCTGTACAGGAGCAGTTCCGATTTCTCCGGCGACAGCTGGAGACCCGAGTCACGGATGTAGCTCTCCGTTGTCTCGATCGCAGTCTGCAGGGCGTGTTCGGTTTCTGCTTCTGATCCTCCAAGACTCCATACCGTGATGTCGTCTGCATAGACGGCGTGGTTGATTCCTTTAATTGTACTTAATCTGTCTGACAGTCCTTTCATGGTGAGGTTAAATAGCAAGGGAGACAAGACGGCTCCTTGGGGTGTTCCTTGTGGCCCCAGCTTGAATTCTCGTGATTGGAGGAGTCCGATCTTGATCGTTGCTTTCCGGTCTCTGAGGAACGACTTAATGTACGAATGGAATTTCGCCCCCAGGTTCTCTTTGGAAATGGCTTCAAGTATGAATTTGTGCTTAACAGTGTCGAATGCCTTGGTTACGTCGAGTGCTAGGACGCCTCTCACGTCTTTGGAGTAGTTGTTCAGTATCTGGTGGCGCAGCATTAGCATCACGTCCTGGGTCGATAACACAGGCCGGAAACCCACCATGTTGTGCTTGAAGACATCGTGTTTCTCGATGTAGTCCGATACTCTGTTTTTGTACGACGTGCTCGAGTACCTTTCCACTGCAGGAAGTAAGGGATATGGGTGCATGTTGTTGGGGCCCAGAGGTTTGCCGGGTTTGGGGATCAGTATCACTGATGCCGTTTTTCACTCATCAGGAACTTGTCCAGTTTCCCATGCCTGGTTGGCCGCATTCGTCAGCGTTCTTACTGACTTAGCATCCACGTTGTGGAGGAGCGTGTTGGTGATCCCATCGGGTCCCGGGGCCGATCTGCAGTTTAGGTTTTGCAGGGCTTCCCAGACCTCTTGTTCCGAGATCGGCTCGTCCAGACCGGGGTTCGCTTCGCCCTTGTACTCCGGGTAGTCCTCTTCTCCGCTTGTCCCAAGGGGGAGGTAGGTATTCGCTAGTTCTTCTAGGATGTCGTCGTCTGTTAGACCTTTCTCGCGCTGTTGATGTAGGATCCTGTCGATCGATATCTGTTGATTGCTCTTGGTTTGCGTACCGTCGATGAGAAGTTTGAGGAGATTCCATCTCCCCCCCGCTCTCATACGGCTGTCCAGTTGTGTGCATATTTCATTCCACTTCTGCTGGTTAAGTTCCCTTGCATACTTTTCTATTTGTTTGTTGAGGAGCGCGATTTTCTTGCGAAGTCTCCTATTGAGCTTCTGCGTTTCTCACCTCTTTCTGATCGCGTTTTTGGATCCTAGCAGGCGCGCTAATTTATTGTCCATCGCTTCGTACTCCGCCGGTGCTTCAATTTCTTTAGTGACCACTTTGACATCGTTTTTTATGATCCTGATGAATTCGGTGAAGGTATTGACCTCCCATTTGTCATCTTTGCGTCTTTTTCTGAAGGCGTCCCAGTCTATGATTTTGTGCTTCCTGGTACCGGGGTTGGCAGTTTCTGCTTCTATCTTTGTTTGGAGTATTATGTGGTCACTGCCCAGATTCTCCTGCAGGTTAACCCATGTGGCATTCCTGCTGTTCCGGACAAATGTTAACTCCGGGGTCGTGTTGCGCTCTACCGAGTTACCCAGCCTAGTCGGGAAGTTGGGGTCGGTGATTAGAGTTAGTGAGTGGTTGATTGTGGCTTGCAGTAGAGTCCGGTTCCCTTCCTTGTGTTGGCCTATCTCGAATAGCCCCAGGCTTCGTGCTTCGCGTTGAAGTCGCCGGCGACGATCAGCGGGGCGTGTTTGGAAACTGCCACTACCTTGTGTAGGACCTCCGCGAAGGTCTGCTGGTAGTGCGAGGGTGGGCTGTATACGTTGAGTACGTATATTCTTGCGTTCCATTCTCGATTTGGGATGATTTCAATTATTAGGCCTTCTAATTTTTTGCTTCTCAGTTGGATCTGATGTTCAACGTAGGAACATTGCTTGCTGATTAGCGTAGCTATACCTCGATGATCTTGCTCACGTTTGCTGACCGTTCTGTATCCCTGGAAATCGCATTTTTCGTCTAGTGTTTCCTGGAGCAGGATCACCTGCGGTTTCTTTTTCTGTGCTTGTATGTATTGCTTAAGGACTTCTTTTCTTTGCTTAAAGCTCGCACAATTCCACTGCCATATAATGAACTCCTTAGTTTTGAGTGCCATTGTACGTGTGATCGGTGATGCCCCTATGTTCAGTATGTCTAGATTCCTCTCTGATTCTGAGGTTGTAATTTGCCATAGCGCCCTCTATTGCTGATTGACGTCTGTGAAGTGCTGGAATCTCCTCCCCTTGTTTCGTAATGTTTTCCTCAATTTTGTCAAGTCGTCTTTATTTGCTGGCTAGGATTTCCGTGAATGATTCCTCCTCTTTCTCTTCTGTCTCGCCATTGTTTAATCGGCGTCTAGCGACTTTCCTGTCTTTACTGTAATCTCTTGGTTCTCGGTTTGTTTACACAATACGGGAAAACCATCCCCATAGTAGACACACTGAGGGTCCTCGGGCTAATGATACAATCCCGAGGACAGAATACAAGAACTATAGAAAAGCTCGCCAAGAAATCGGAAGACACAATCCGACTCATCAGACGAGTATCGAACAGACGAGGGGGCTTAACGGAAGACAACCTCCTAAGACTTTACAACGCCTTCCTAATGAGTCACGCACACTACGTCGCAGCAGCGGTAGACTGGGCCAAAACCGAGGTGGTCAAAGTCGACACGCTCATTAGGAAATGCGTCAAGAGGGTACTTGGTCTCCCTATTAGTGCCAGCACTGAAAAGGTTGAAAGACTGGGTGTACACAACAAACTAACGGAGATCATCGAGGCACAAAGGGAAGCCCAAAAGCAGACTCCTAACTACGAGAGCAGGGAGGGCCATACTTCTCACCACGGGGCACATCCCCGAAGATTTTGAAGCATACCAAGTAAAACTCGATGGGAAAACCAGGGAGACCTCCGAAACCAGGCCCATCCCTCGCAACATACACCCGCAATTCAACGAAGGCAGGAGGGCGGCCAGGGCCAAGGCGCTACTGAAAATTGCACAAGAAGGGCGGCGAACGTCGACGTTCGTGGATGCAGCACAATACGGCCGTTCCAGTAAATACGTGGCGGTCGTGACCGAACCTGCTGGCAAACTGCTGAACGCAACATCCGTAGTTACACACAAACCCGCTATTTCAGAACAAGTGGCGATTGCCCTGGCTATGGCCGACCCTTCGAGACCGAACATCTACTCGGACTCAAGGGCAAGCAGTCCGTGCGTTCCTCAAAGGAACGATAGCCAAGGAAGCAGCGCGAATCATTAACAACAGAAGCGAGGACTGCTATCACTGCATTACGTGGTTCCCTGCCCACATGGGACATGAAATACATGAGAACATTACCAACGCCAACGAGATGGCCCACGACTTGCGCGCGTGAAATCAACCCGCCGCGGCAGCGTAGGACGCTCGACGACCAGCTACTGGGAAGAGTATAGAGATCCGCTACAAACTTTCAACGAGATCACGGCATGCTACAAGCTAGAGAGAAAGAAAGATCCAGCCCCGCACACCAAGCTTCAGCGATCACAATCCACTGCCTTTAGAATGCTCCAAACGGGTACATTCCCCTCGAGAAGCGTATTAGCCACTTCGCACACGACATCCAACCGCACTGCACAAAATGTAGTAGCACCACATGCTCGTTAAACCACATGCTCTGGCAATGCCCTGCGTTACCGCGCGGTTGCTTTATAACAGAAGAGTGGGAAAAGCCCTACAAAGTGAAGAGTACATGACTCAACTCCGGGCTGTCCAGATTGCTTGCGAGAGAGCGGAGGAACAAGGACTTCCGCCCCTGCGCAAGTGCGGCCCGCATCCGCAGGAGGCAGTCAATAAGACTGCCACGGAATATCTGGACCTCAATAAAGTTATCTGTCTGTCTGTCTGTCTGCTCGAGCGTGTGCCCTCGTTTCCAGTTCCCCTCCCTCACCAAACACCTTCTACATAGATGCTGCAGCACACAGGCACAAGCCGACCTTCACTGTAGCTGTCGTCCTTCTCGCCGACTACTACTACTCTCACTTCTCTCATTATTCCACCACAACCCCACATGTTGCGGAAGAGGTGGCAATAGTCCTGGGCCTCGCACACCGGCTTGCCCCTGATGTAATATTATCTAATTAAAAAAACGGCCATCAACATTTTGCTAGCGGCAGTATCTGCACGCTAGGCTGCAAACTTCTGCTTCAAAATTCAGCCCCCTCTTCTACGGAGCTCCTGGGGTTACCGGCACAAACTGGACTAGACTGCGCGGAGTGGGCTCATCAGGCGGCACGAGAGCTTGTCACCCGTGCGCCTAACGAGACCACTTCCCGTCAAGGATTTTACTCCGCCAGGGACTCCCTCACCACTTATAGGGAGGTTACAGATTACTACCGCCTCTCCCGCAACAGGCTGTCCCTGTCCTCACCCATCGCTAACCCCCTCGGAGGAACGACTGTGGCGCCTCCTCCAAACGGAATCGCTCCCCAAACGAGCCCTCCATCTTCACATTTACCCATACGCCTTCCCCTCTTCGCCATGCCCGCTTGTGGCGCTAACTCCACAGAGCCACAATACATGTGGGCCTGCCTCTCTGACCCCCACTCCACCATAACTTCCGCTGACCACTCGACGGAGGCCCTGGACCGCTCGGACGAAGACTATCACGCCCACTGTGACAAGTAGACGGCGCCCTTCAAGGACAACAGGCGGCTTTATTTAGCGTCTCGCAGACCACCCTCAGTCCGCCTCCATGACCGAACATGAAGAAGACGAAGACGAAGTGCACGAGCCGGGCCCATACCCCAAGCATGCAATGCAGGCCCAGCGCCACCATTCATGTCACTTCTTTTTCCTCTAACGACAAAGTTCCAACCCACTGGTCAACCGCGCACAAGCCGTGGTGGCGGCCCTTCGGGCAGCCATGGCGGCCCCTTAGGCCAGTGGTGTCAGTAAAAGTTTTTATCTCTCTCTCTCCCTCTCTTCTCTAAACAAAAAAACCTGTGTATATTTGTGCCATATGGAACTGCTTTCGTAATTGCGACCACCAGAATTAACTACTGGCCACGGCTGGTTGAAACAGGCTAGCTGTGGATTGTGCCGTCCCAATCCACCGTACCATTCCAACATACTTTGAAACCTTCCATTATACCCCAACCACGCAGCAGGACCTGTAACGCCTGTCTCGATCTCCCTTTCGCACTATGATCCTGCCCATGTTAGAACGTGTAGAAGCACAGGATAAGGCTGGAATCAGTCAAGGCGGGTACTGATACTATATCAAAAACTTCTACTAGCATTAAAAGATTCGAAAACTAAAGAATACTTAAGCATTGACACTTTTTGATGAATGGATCACTTTTATCAAACAATCTAATGTTCAATAGTGGAAAGACCATTGGTCTCACTAACCTTCGCCCAATTTGGCTCGCTTGGGTCGGGAAGCACTTGTTATGCATAATATTCACGCGTAATCCTCTATGTTTATTCGGAGCATCTAGCCCCCTCCCTAAAATCGCGGTAACGTTTCTGGCCATACCCGTCCTCCCAACTATTTTCCACGAGGAACATATCATTTCTCCGGGTATAAGGGTTTGTGTACTATTATTTTTGGCGTCCGCAACGCTCCGATTCCCTTTTTCACCCGTTATCCCGCTCCCCACCGAAATGCCAGCATTTTCTTTGATCTATGCTGTTGAGTTTAGTCTTACCTTCGCTCTTGAAGGGCCTCATTCCGACATCGGACCACGCTATGACCTTATTTCGAGCTCTTTTAGAGACCACCAAGGCGCCGTTTTTTTCTCATGCTTTTGTACCCCGAGCTGCTACTTCTGGTGAGGTAGTTATCTGATGCCCTAGATTTCACTTTTACAATCGCTGCTGTACACCGATTATATTCCGTTCTTCTGCAATCTCAGCTCACCGGGAGGGGCGGAAATTAGTTGAGATCCCGTCCATTTCATTCCTCTCAGCAAGCAATACCTCATAAAGCAAAATAGAATCCTGTCTACTGGAGGGAACCTAATTTTTAAAGATTAAGTGACTCTTGGAATATAGCACAGTTTGGTAATTTTATCGAAAAATCATTATTATTAGACGTTACTATAGGCCGGTCACTAGTTTCCGTAATGCTGTTAGCTGGGCGTCTTTGCATAGACGCTAACACGTAGTGTCTCGCTGGCGCTTCTTGGAGAAACATTTCGATTGAAGTACATATAAGTACTCAACCACGGCCATAGGTTATCATACTCACTCTTGGGAGATGTCAACAACACGGAACTCGATGACTACAAAAACCCCCTTGTAGAAGGAAAAATTAATCTGCGCTCCGCTTGGTTCCTGAAAAAGAAGAGATAAGCAAATCGGTCGTGGCGCATGGAAATTTTACGTCACGGAAAACGACATCGCTTTACGTGAACATCTCCACGAAATATTAAAGTAATGTCGGTATTGATGCGTGAGAGGTGCAATATTGGGCGTTCTACCAATAATTTGATGTTAACGCAGTGACTTGGCGTGATGCAAAATGCAAACATCCATGAGTGGGTAGAGCGTACTGGGGACCCATCGATGTATTAACAATCATACAGAAAACCTTCCATGCCATGTGTCATCAACGTCGTTCGTTGACCATTTTTGCGAATAGTTTTCGCACAGCTTGCAAATGAAGATGTCAGCCAACAGGCGGCCCGAAAGTGCAACATGGTTTCACATAAGATGCCTTTCTTTCTCGCACTCAGTTGGCACAGCGGAACTAACAGCATCCTCTCGGCTCGCCATTCTTTGCTATTCTTTACACACGTCCTATCAGAAAGCCATACTTCAAGCCGCTAAAGGGATGCCGTCGCACTGGTCATGCGAAGCAACGATTGTGTTTCACGTCCACATGTCATGGTGTCTGCTATCATATCGAGCACCCGGCGCGGTGGCTCAGTGGCTAAGGCGTTGTGCTGCTGAGCAGAAGGATGCGGGTTCGATTTCCGGCCACGGTGGCCGTTTTTCTGATGGAGGCAAAAAGCAAAAACGCCCGTGTGTTCGACGTTTCGGCGCACATTAAAGATCCCCAGGTGGCCAAAATATTCTGGCGGAGCCCTCCAGTACGGCGGGCCTCATCACCTGCGTTGCGTCGGCGAGTTAAACACTAAAATCAATCAGGCCGCTGCGAACAAAATTTTAATAGTGTTGGGAGAAGATACTGAAACAACTCCTGATCCAGAAATGGCGGAAGCTCGCAAGAACGCACAAGAAGTGGCTTTGTGTATTAAAGAATAAATGTAACACGATTGGTGAATTTGGAAAAAAAATTGCATACTTTAACACGAGTGGAAGAAAATGTTGAGCCTTATCAGAAACTTGCGACCACCTTGAATGGTCTTATCTAATTTTAAAGACATGAATTATTTAGTTGAAGCTTAAGAACAGGTAATTAAATTTAACTGTTTACTCTATAGAAGTCGTTGAGGAGAATAGCGATATGTTTGTGTATGCTGTAAACAATGACATTCAAAGTCTTCTGAAACTGAGCCAGTCTTATTGGAGTGGATTTGTTTTACAATTTTTAGTCCAAGTCGTGTCACGAGGTATTCTTTAATTAATGTTACGTTGATTGCGTGCGTGGGAAATGGCTCTGAGATGGGACGTCTTGTTGGACCCCACAATACAGCAAAAGAGGGTCTGTAAATTCATGGCCTCGTCAAGCTGGGAGCTTGTAACGGCAGCGGACTACGCACACTTTTCTTTCGCTGTATTCATGCATCAGCAATGATTGTGTCTTGCTTCTCCGGTATCATTGATTGAAAAAATCCGGATCACAAATCGTTGAACCATGCCTGCCTTTGCATGTCGCGCATACCAACTTCCTAAAAGACTCCTTTGCAAGGTGGTGCCTCATTATACATAGGAAGGATCGCCCTGCTCGGGCTAACCGCTTCCTTTTCTCTGTTGTTGTCAAAGTAGCGCCGCGCGCCTCGTGCTCATATTTTCTAGATTTGCAAAACAAACAAACGTTTTGGTTGTTCTTCTGTTCTTGCGAAGTATGCACAATCTGGGATGACGACACGTGCTTTATTCGGAAACCATTGCCGTTGGAAGATGACATCGACATAACATACTGCTATCCTGCTCGGAGCTCTGTCCTTACATACTGCCAGAGCTCTTTTGGGAATCTGGCAGGACATTGTGGTGGTTGCTTCCACTGAAGCAGGTGGTGATTGGGAATTCCACTGGACACGTCCAATGCGGTATAGCGCCTTGACGATTGATATCGACAATGCCTCCAGGAACGCATCGTACAGAACGTCAAGCATGCTGAGGAGGCTGATATTTAGCTGGAAGCAGTCGTAAAGCCTGCGCTGCTCCTATGCAATTTATGCAGACGTGCAGCTGCAGCTCAAGGAGGGATGTAAAATGCTGCTGTATAGAATTGCTTATGCGGCCAAACCTCTTCCTAAGCAGCTAAATAGCGCCCTCGTAGCACGCCACATTGTTGGGAGTCCGGTGATAGCAGTAGCCGTTTCAAGTACAAGGTAGGTTTGAAGGTAGGTAAACGTCTCTGTGATGGAGGGTGTCTGGTGTTTATAAACTGCCCTGTGGAACTGCTCCTGGAATGGCGTCTATATACAAACCCTCTCATGAAAAGGCTTGATGGCTAGCGTTGGGAGATGAGCTGCGGAGATTTGTGATGGAGCCGCCATTGGGCCATTCGGCGTATCAATCGCTGTCGAGGAGGCCGACTTCCCCATAAAAAAGTTGAATTTTTGCAGTGGCCCTATTCCATGGGAGTGATTTTCCGTAGAAGCCGGGTCAACATCCCAAGCTTGTAGTGCCGCAAAAGGGCCGAGTGTGAGGCCGGCGAGTCGCTTGTTCCTATTCTATCAGTAGATGCCGGAACCATCAGGACTCACGAATGGACGCGGTGACTTCCACAGCCATATTTCACGGTCAAATCGTAACCCCTGTGGCGGTGAAAAAGTTACGACCCCTTCCATTGGGGAAGTTCCCGACCAAGTCGGGTAACTTTCCAAGTACCAGATCTCCTGGGAGACACTGTTGACCAGCTGTCAACCGGAGGACCAGACTCTCCTGGTGACACGGGCAAAGATGGCGAGGGCAACACATGAATTCCCGAACTAAGGTTCCACTCCCACATTTCAGCTTATTAAATGTTTTCTCTCTCTCTCTATCTTTCTCTCCAGGGCAGGGGGTGCTTGCAACAATTTTTCAGTACGGAGCACCTTGAGGGCTCGGCCTGTCGTCATCTGATGTCGTCGTATACGGGTGTGGTATCGTATTAAAATACCGGGACACTGGTTTTCCAATGCCTCGCGATATAACGTTTAATCTACATGGACAAAAACGCATACTAAAAGAGCACACCGGGAAAATCGTTTTTCGTTCGCGCTTGCTTGCTTCTGTTTCGCTCTGTACCCGCTTGAACTTTAATATTTGCAGTTTTCCGTTGCGAAGTTCACTTCTGCTCCATCAGTGTACTTGGGATGTCTCGCATATGATCCCACCTCCGCCGCTGTCACATGAGTGGACATGGCCTGTTTGTTCGTAAAACATTTACTGCGTGGAACAAGGTTGAAAAACGACCGTTTTTTCACAGGTTGGGGCCGAGCGGCACCGAAGTACACACCACTTTCTTGTATCTCATGATATAGTCACATGTGGCGGAACGGTTTCAGGATCCCCCGCACGTTGGGCGCCTGTACACATTTTTGTTCTAGAGGGTGCCCAGTGGCTTCAATTGAGTCAAGAAGCTGGAGCTTCCCACTTTCGCCGCAGTGGTGAAGCAATTGCAAGCTCTTTTTTCCCGCCTATACAGGGGACGTTTGAACCCTTTTGAGTGGTGGGTGGCAGGTGCCACGGACTCGCCAGATTGCGTTTGATGGACTTCCCACACGGTCTCTCATGGGTGGCTGCGGTCTAGCTCCAAGCCTCTATTCCCACGGAAAAGGCGCCCAGGCACTCCGGGGACGCTTGTACCACCTGTAAAAGCAGGTGGGTATGCGGCGGGACCGAATTCGAACCTTGTAACTCCCGCTTACGAGACGAGTGTATTTTCACTCGATCATCACTGCCTATTTAAGTTACGGCCGTTTCCACCGTTGCATTTCCCGAGAAAGCCGAGTTAATTTTTAGCCCCGATATACACTTCCGGGGTGAGTGAACCCATTTTACTGGTTGTTGTCCAGTGGTACCGAATTACCTAGAACGTTCGAATAACCAAGGTCTGCGTCAGTGGTGGTGCGTGTCCAAGCCCTTAATCACCCGTAGAGACCTGTCGAGTGGTTTTCTTATGACCTCACCAGTCGATTGTCAGGCGCCCAGCCACGAAATGTCGTGCAGAGTAAGTGCCAATCATCATAAACATTTGTTAAGAAACTTTCGAACATCACGCACAGCCCGACATGATGATGCAGATCGTGAATGGTGTAGCACCGGTACGCATTCTAAGTGCGGAGCTTAAAGCGAGGCAATGATCCCAAGGACATACTTTTATAGCTGGCTCCGCGCTCACACAAACACTGGCCCAACAATAACACAAGTGACGCATCGTAGGTACCTAACAACAAACAAACGCAAAAACCTAATCATTACACCGTCTACTGTAACACAAGCGTATCGCGCAGGAAAGAAGAGCTGGACGGCTTCAGAAAAATTGAATCCAAGCAACGTAATTCACAGATTATGTTCTGTATACACTCACTGTTATGAATCATAACAGCGTTACTCAATATCAATCCACTGCTAGATATCTCCAGGTTGTAAATGATAGCATGCCTTTTCTATTATCACAACGGCATTCCGGGACACATAATCACTTGTGGCGGGCAGCGGCTTTATTCACTTGAAATAGACAAGATAAGCAGCTAGTCATTGCCTATGTAACAACCAGGTTCGCCTATTTGAACAGATTGATTTGTTAGCCTATATACCCATCCTATGTCAACACCCGTTGTCCTATGTTCACACTAGAGCAAAATCACTAATTTCCAGCCCTACTCGAATATCAGCTCGCTTTCCATGCCCTACAAGGATTTATTGCCACCCAGTCTCAAATGGTGTCATGCAGTTTTATTTGGACACAGACTGATTCGGGCTCCATCTCACTCGGTATCACTGCACTCATGCTCAATCTCACTCATCATAACTAGGGCTTAAATGCACTTGTGCTCAGGTGAATTTCGAACTAACTCGTTTGACACACTCTCCAACTCACTTGGGTTCATTCGGGTTCAAACTGGATCGGGCTAGTTCAACACTAGTTTTACGTTCACTCAAATTCATACTCACGCGTGCGTTCAAGCACACATGAAGCGGAGGTAGTGCACCCGTGAGATAGTCCACCGACATCTGCTCTTAAATACATTGGACAAACCATAAACACTATGGTCGTTCTCAGCAAGGCAAAGGTTCACTCGCTCAAGCCACAACGACCCAGACTCACATAAATCATGACGACCACCAAGAAACTTCCGCACCGCACAAAAAGTCGAAGCGGCACATGACGGCCAATCACTCGTAGAGCGCAATGCATTCTTAGGTTCGATGACGGGGCTCCGAAAATGAAAAACACCAACACAATCTCCTAGTCCCCTGCCAGCAAACTGGGGGCGCACGTGGTGAATGCAGCTGGTTAGAAAGGGGTTCTACAATAGAGAGGGCGACAGCGGGAGATAAATAAGAGTCATCCTTTCTGTATGCACGTCAGCAAGTCACGTGGTGCCGCCGCTACGTGCGTCATGCCCCGCCAGTAAAGAAGCTGGAACGCATGTTCCCATGACACTGGCCAAGATGACCGCATGCACAACTAGCGAAACCCAATCACGTGTGCAGAACGAATATGGGGGCCACAGAGGCCCCCCCCCAAAGTACTGTGTGTGAGTCATGACACTAAAAAACCGGGGTACCTGATGATATTCAAAGGTTTATTTGATTTATGCGCGCTGACTGACTGAATTTTTTGGCGTTATATATTGCTTTGATGTCAGGGGAACATAGTTGTTGTCTCTTGCTGAATTGAAGATTTCCCTGGTTGTACACATGATCCATAAGTAAGCAAAACAGAAAAAAACTCACTCAAACTCAATCACAATTTTTTCATTATAGCTGTACTCAATCAAACTCAGACTCAAAAAGCTCGCCTGTTCTCAAAATCACTCATACTCACTCATCGCACATTCCTTTGAAATCGTACTCACTTGTACTCAACCTCATTTGTCCTGAAGAGTATTCATACTCAATCTGTACTCATGAGTACTCAATCCGTAATGAGTACTCATTCGATACTCACAAGTACTCAATCTTCTCTAAACATGAGTACCCAATCTATACTCATGAGTACTCAATATGTAATGAGTACTCATTCGATACTCACAAATACTCAATCTTCTATAATCATGAGTACTCATGAGTACTCAATTTGTACTACTCACAAATACTCAACTCAACGCTCAATACCACCAGGCACAATTAGGTGTCCGCGTAGATTGACTTCCGTTCGTATCCAGATCACTATATCCATATTCGCAGTTGCTCAATGCTGGCGTTTGTTTAAAATGCAGAGCATTTCTTTAAAGGGGTCCTGAAATACCTTCCGCTGATGCGTGGATGTACATGTAACCAAATAAAGCAATGTATTACCAATCTCCTCCCGCAAGAATTTTGTTAAAGCGATGAGTATTAGCTGAGAAATCGTAAATCAAAAACCGCGCATTATCGTCGCGCCGCGTTTCCTCCTCCTTTCAACTTATTCTCCGCTGTTGACGGCGAGCGAGCCTTCCCTCCCATGATGCTGTGCTCCTCGGCGGTGACCTACTTCCGCTATTGCGCTGCTCACACTGCCGTCTGCTACGGGCAAGCTTTGTTGACACCGATGAATCCCGCACTCCGCTCAAGGCTGGAAAAGCGAACAAAAAATCTGGCCGCATGTGTGTAGCGGCCTGGCCTTGCCCTTTCGCGGTGTACGTTGCGCAGTTGCTATCGGCGGCACGTGACTTTTTATCGGAGTTCGCCGCCGCACGGGGGGATCGTGCGCTCGCTCCCTTGGATGCACAGCGCACTGTTTATCCAAAAAGCGCCGCATCAGATGTGGACCCGCTGATGCCGGGTCTTATTTTGTGGCGGTGGTTTTCCTGCCGGCGGCATGTGAAAAAGACATTTTAAACCGATACAGAACCCGTGCACAAAACGCGAGTTCAGCTTGGGGCGACGCGTCGTGGAGAGCGGCAACGTTGGCAAAACATGCTCCGCCGCGGCTCTGAGCTTTCTAGCGCTGGAGCGAGCGCCATTTCTTTGACAATATCAAACATCGGTTGCCCTGGCAACAAGGCACAAACCGCTCTAGAAGTCAGTTATGGTTGCCGAATCCCGATTTCAGCTTGGGGCCCCACCTCATGGCATATGGGCACTGCAGGCATACTACTCACTCCCATTTGGAAGTGCGAGATGAGTTTGGCGGTTTGGCATTACAGGAGGCGATGGTGTGTGTGTTGTGGACGCCTTTGTTTCGCGATGAAATGCGACGTTGTGCTTCTGCGGGTGGATAGTGCTTCCCATGGTCTGGATTATCTTTCTCGAGTGGCGTACGACTCAACCTCGCATGGTGTATGTGCAGTGTGCGTGGCTAAAAGCTGTGCGCCAGAAGTAAGTGACTTGCTGTTCGTCCCCGCAAACCGCGCGCGAGGTGAGTGCCCAATTTAAGAGGGGCAGGAGGAGGCAACCCATCGTCTGTCAATCGATGTTCGGACTTGCAACGCATGTTGTGACGTCGTGTTCATTCGAAACGAATCTCTGGATTGTTTGGAAGTTGAATAAAATGTATGCATCAAACATGGGTATTCGGCTCAGGGCGTTCTCTGCGATTGCACGAAAGAAGTGTCACGGGGCTTCAACGCTTTCTTTATGGAACGTGCTCAGGTAAGAGAATGTGCATGTCGTGTTATGGCCGTGTTGCATTCAATACAAACGGTTAAGCGTTTGTTTACACTTGTTTCGTTTGTCGTAAAATGTCCAAGCATTCCGGCACTCCGCTGGCAGATCAGCCGGCGAGCCGACGCTGAGCAGACGGCTCTTCTCTTTGCCGGAAGTGCGTGAAAAAGCCGCCCAATAGCAGGATGTCTAGCTCATGACGAACATCGGGGAATCGATGACGTAGACATGTGAAGATGGCGGCATCCAAAAACACGAAGGGAAGGGTGAGAAAACAGCGACAAACTTTGGAACAAAAGTGTGAGCTTTCGGCTGCGCGTAAAAGAGTAATACTTGGAACAGATTATGTTGACGATCCAATCTAACGATTGTGCTAGTCAGTTTAGTGTGCTCAAAACGCCTTTCAGGGCCCCTTTAACTCACGATGTCACCGGGCGTTGGCGTGCCTCGGCGTCCGCAACAGCCGTTCCTGGTGCGCCCTCTCCCCTACTCCTCCTCTCCCGCATCACGCTACCCTCCTCGCTCTCAACAACAGGTCCGCACCCTATCCCCCTACACTATATAAAAAATAATACTTACCGGCGCCTGGTTTCGATCCCACGACCCTGCAGGCGGAACACAAGGTACATGGTGCTCTACCAACTAGGCCACAAAGCCGACACAGAATGGAAGGCTACGAACGCGCCTTATATCTTTGACTCATTCAAACTACGCCAAGAAGCTGCTGGTGCAACGCATTCACTACCACCAACTCCCCAAACACTAAACGTTAACGCAATACACCCACCCCATATGCGACGCATTTACTCGAGTCCCCCTCGCGGGGAGATGGTTTTTTATGTTGTTGTTCCGGATATCAGAAACTTTGTTACAGGGCGTTTGTCTCGATGAGGATCGGTGAATATCAAATAGGCTTGTTTTATAGAGTGTGTGCCGTGGTATTCTCCGCGTCAGACCTGAGCTTCACAGCGTTTACGGCATTGCGTTAGTCGCGTCGCTTGCGTCGGCGACCGTGTTCCTGTAACTCCTTGCGTGCTTGATGCATGTGGGAGCGTAGAAAGCCGTTTTTAAAGACGATAGTCTTTCTTGGGCTACTTAAACCCACAAATTTTGGTCTGTCTGTATTGTTTGTCTGTGACTCTATTCAGCCACCCGGCCAGAGTAAAATTGATATTGCGCAATAGTCTTATATACTCACAGCCACATGTAAACGTCTAAGCCCGGTATATACGTTCATACTTGTCAAGTCTGTTGAACAAGAACAAGACATTACGCAAATATAAGACAGGAAGTTAGTGCACAAGGGATATTTACAGTGTTCCTTTATTAAAAATTTCATGTATGCTTGGTTTTTCGATAGCAAATGATATTCAACATATACTGCAGAAAACCGCTGCCTCTGGCGGCATATGAAAAATCATGCGGAAACAGCAACGAAAGGTTACCACTCGCTAGGTTCCACGTTCTGCTTGGAACGCACGTGGAGCATGGCCACGCGGCTTTATAAACCTTCTGGTCGGTCGCCTCCATTCACGCGCGTCTCCGCCGTACTGCAGCGCTGGCATCGAGAAACCCGGCCTGTAGGAGTGGAACGCGGTAAATTCAAATCGCCGTGCGCAAACCTTTAAAGTGTTTACCTTGAGATGAGCACGACGGTACAGGAACAGCATGAGAGGTGAGCGGGAAAGCAAAGGGGGGCACTTCCTTGGCAAATGTCTACAAAGACTATCGTCTTTTGACGACATTTGCAACGAAAGGAGAAGATACGCGGCCAATTTTTTCCAATGGCGAGCGGCGGTGTGCAGGGATGGCATAGTTCGGCACGTTGAGGACGTTGCTTCGATTGAGGTGTGCGTTGCGTATGGTGCGGGAGCCGGTTGGCTTTTCGTTTAGCGTGCGGTGGCGTGGTGTTGTCGTAGGGTGGCGTGGCGGATGGGTCAAAATCGTTGCGGTTCCGTGCTCGCTTTCACCGTGGTTGCTTCGAAGGAAAAACCGATGTTGCGGGAAAGGGGGCGCAGTTCGTCTCGTTTATTCGGCCCGCGTTTCTTGGCGTCATAAGCGTTACTTCATCGGTAGGGTGTTCGATGCCTTCATCTGGATCTGGATATTTGTTGGCGTTCTTGCCGTGTCCGTGTCATCGCTCAAGCTCTCCTCCTTTGCCCGTTGTTTCGAGAATGCTAAAATCGCTACCTCTCCCGTACAAGCATGCTCGAAAGCGTTCCGTTCGTCCCCAGTCGGCCTTCTCGCGGTTTGTCGGGTTGGTCGTGTGAGTCTCGATCGGAGCAGCGGGTGCCGGTGACCTTGTACGTTCCAGTTAAGACGTGTGGCAAGCGCTGGCCGTGTCGTTGCTCATTGGAGGACCTACCTGCACGATTGTAATGTCGTTCGTTCGCTGGACTCTGGTTAGAGCAGCGGGTGCCAAAGAGCTCGTACGTACCGGTAGGGAAGAATCGCTTACGCTGGGTTATTTGTTGCTTGTGGGAAGTTTGATTTCTGCGGCAGTGACATTCGATGGCCAAGTCCGGATAGCAGCACTGGGAGCGGAGGATGTCGCAAATAGCGGTCTCCTACGTGTGTGCTGGATTGGTCGCGTTCCATGCTGTTTGCATTTCGTTCGCCGTGGTCAGCTCCACCGGTCCAAGTTGGATGTCGTTCGTCATCTCTGGTGCGTTTCGTGTGCTGTGCGTATAGTTTTTCTTCTGGAAACTCCCATAACATTGGTGTGCGGTCATCATCGCCACGTATTGTGCGTTCCGTGCGACTAATTTCCGCTCGTCGTGGCCTATCCACCAATCCGGACGCGATGTCGTTGGTTGCGCGGACCTGGGTCGGGACAGGACGCGCAGAAAATGTACGTACTACTGGCCCCGTTGCGTTCCGCGCTTTCAGCGTTTCGTTCCTGTATGCCTGGACCGGAAGAGCGGGTGCCAGGCACCTGGTGCTTTCTGGCTCGGTGCGAGCTACATACGTTGCGCGCCTCGTTGCTCCTTGCTGGAATGACCTGTGCTCGGGCGATGTAGCTCGTCGATTGGCCCGGTGTCAGAGCGGCGTGTGTTCGTGATTTAGCCATTACCTAGGAGAGGTCCGGTGAGCAGGCAATCACAGTTTTGCATGCGTCTTCGTGTTCGTGTGCGGGTGCGGCCGCGTGCATGCTGCCTGTGTCCGGATCTCGTGCATTCAGGCACTGTGGCAAAGTGTGGCTAACTCTCGCCAGTTGTCTCAGAAACTTTCCCGTTCTTCACGCAGCATCCTCCTCACAAACAGCGCCGCGTTTTTCGCAAGTTCCTGCGCCGTTTGTCGTCGTAAGCATCCTGAAGTATCACTGGCACATTCCTTCCTCCTTTGGGAGTAGCTGGCGACGTTGCTGGTTTCCCTAGAAGACGCGAGACGATTCGTCCGTTCGGCTAGAGCAGGGCAGCCCTCGTAATTGTCGTGCGCTCATGAACTGCTGTTTCTTCGTTGAGTATAAGACCAAGCGTTCCGTTGAAGTCAGCAGTGGGTCGACCACCGTTGAAGCGGCCTCCGTCGGTGCCCCACGTATGCGTGCCGCACTCTCGTATCGTGGTGTGGTTCGTCCGTTTCGTTCGTCTGTTCATCCGCTCGTCCTGCCATGATTTCAAATCCTAATCCTATCCACTGCGCCATGTTAGATAGGTCGTGGCTCGAAGGAAAGCTAAACAGGAAACGTTTATAAATGTTTAAATATTTCGAAATACTGAGGTTACATATTCATTAGGACAGGTAGCACGGGAACAAAACGTCTTACGCGGTGCC
>JABSTR010001255.1:0-48031 GCA_013339765.2 Haemaphysalis longicornis
CCCACGAAGCTAATCGCGTAAGCTCGCAGGGTTACTAAAAGATGCCGACCCGATTTTGGAGCCCTGGCGTAGTGGTGTAGACAAGGCGTTGTTACAGGGAGAAGTATAGACTTTATGGTCATCACTAGGCAGTTGGAGTGTGCTATTCGGAAGTGTCTTGTATTTTACTGCCTGCCGACGGCGCTCAGAAACCCGTAATCCCTGGTGACGTCTTCTCGAAGTTGGATATGTGCAGTTTGAATCCCGAGAAGAGGGGGTTCAAGGCGCTCTTCCCTTTCACATTACCCCTTATAACTTACCATTTTCATTACTTTTATCATTACTTCTTGCTGAGGGAACTGCCGCGGTGGATCAGTGTCTAAGGCGTTGCGCTACTGATTATGAGGTCGCGGGCTCGATTCCCGCCCGCGACGGTAGCTTTTCTGATGGAGGCGAAAAGGAAAAACACCCGTCTGTACGAGATTTCGGTGCACGTTAAAGATCTCAATGTGGTCAAAATTAATCCGGAGCCCTGCACTACGGCGCGCCTTGTCGCCTGCATTGCGTCGGCGCGTTAAACCCTCCAATAAATCAATACGTCTTGTTGAGGGGACTGTGGTTTATTGGGGAATTAACAGATCATATTTTAGAGTAGAGGTTGCAATCTCGGACCGCATGTATGTGTGCGTGTACCTAACAATAAAGTTTCGGGGACCCAGGATGACCTCAGGAAAGCTATTTGATCCCTACCTACGACATGCAACTGTTAGGTGTTGGTTTTGTGCACTTTTTAAGACCAAATTCTGCTAACGACATCGTCGAAAAAAAATTGCAGTCGCTCTTACGTATACGTTTTTTTTTTGGGGGGGGGGGGGGGCGGGGGGCAAAACGTTGTGATATGGTAATAAAAGTTGAAACGCGTCCTACAAATTGAAGTGTTAGGTCTGCAACTCAAAAAAGTGTGCAACTCACTCCAGTGTCCCTTGAAACTAACACACCACTGAATCACGTATATTCGTTTGTGGTAGTCAACACCTCAGCTGATAATCTCCGCATATCTTCGATAAGCTATCAACAATGCTTACATCGCCAATTCCAAATTTTTCTCACAGGGTGAGCCTTCCAGTTGTTGCTTCTTACGGTGCTTCCATTTGAGATATAGATTTGCACGTTTCTTTGTACTTAGCCACCCTATGAAAGAATTTATTGTCTTGGAGGACATTCATGTGCAAAGATTGAGACGTTTTCGGACATAATCATAACAAAATTTCTTAAATTATTTCTACAAAAATGAAAGCAGCCCCGCATTGTACGCGCGTTTGTTATTTAGAAACTTAGCACTGCTTTAAAGAGATGTCACATTTTTAAAATAAACGTTCAAAACAAGTATGGGCGTTGGCTAATAAACAATTTTACAAAAAACAACACTAGCCCGAATACACCATCGCACTTCCTTTACTAAACAGGATTAAACAATCAAGCATTTAAACTAAAGTGACTAATTACCCAAACTAAGACTGGATGGTATAAAAGCTTTAGGGCTGCGATCACGCAGGAGCTCTGGCGCTTGTAAAGTACCCCTGTTTTCACCTTACAGGAGATGCTTACTCAAGGCGTGTTGTTAAAATAATACAAAGCGTTACAAATAAGTGTACTACTGCTAGGAAGCATTCTAATGAAAACCCTTTGACAAACGGGAGGAAATTTTTTACGCAGATCTGAACATCCCTGGAGGATTTCATGGGCTAAGCAAATAATTTGGGCCATGCTACACATCCGATATTTCGATCATAACGTTAAACCAGGAAGCATAAACATATAATCTCTGTTACTGCCATCTGTTTTTTCCAACTGTTGTAAAGGTTGCCCCAAAGCTTCGTAATAGTACTATAGCGTAATATTTTTACTACCGCACTCGTCGCTGCCAATGCATTACCACTTTGTTTCAAACAAACAATGCGGCTCGCCATTCCTCATTACTTTGTGCTAATGATCCCGATAACTAAAGCGCTTAAAAGATGCAATGAAAAGTTGTTTCCAAGCTCACTTATGAGTAGTATCATTCTGCCACATTTTGGCTCATAATCAATAGCTATTACGATTCTTTGTTTGTGCCCGCCCAATGTGGCCTGTTTTACAGCAAAACTTCCTTGAAACGATCCGATATGTTTGTGTCTGAGAAGTTCCATCGCCCAAAGATAGAACAAAAAGCACGTTATTGTGCATGTGGTTATTTATTCCGGGTCTCTATAATCGAATCCAAACGTCTTACCACGGCGCAGTCCCGGCTCGCTGGCAGTGGTGAAATGAGAGGTAGCTACTGAGCGTCCATTGAACGTGACTCCGCATGAGTAGAACAAGTGCACGTAGGTCACCGGGAGCACTGATAAAGGCTTGCCCACCTGTCACCACAATATCGCACCAAACTATAAAAAAAAGTGAAATGAATGCAAACCCGCAACAACGGCGTTGCAGTAAAAAAGTCGTTGGTAAGCATGGGTGGCCTGTCGACTTCAAAACCATGTAGACAGACTGAAGTGCCCGAGGATTTTTTCATATCCATGGTTCCAAATATTCAGCGTCCCCTTTCCTGCCCAACCAAAATATTTTAGAAAAATGCCCACAAGTAATTAAATTTTGTGTATTTACCCCTTCCTAATGATGCTTCGACAAGTGAAAATTAAAAGCTCAGAGTACTTCACACAGAAAACAAACCCACACATATGTGTGGGCTGGGCTCCTATTCGTAACGATGCTCGCGGCGTTCACCGAGCATCGCCACGAGAGACGCGCAGCGAGCGGAAGAGCTGGCCATCGCCCTGGCCATCGCGTACCCAGAGACGACGACGGTGCTTAGCGACTCAAAGAGTGCAGTGAGCAATTTCGCCAAGGGTTGGCTGTGCTGTGAAGCGGTGCGGGTGCTCGAGCGGGTGAACATCGATGGACGCAAGGTGACAATCAAGTGGTTCCCGCCCATGCGGGGAACGAGGTATCGGTACTCGCCACCAACCACAACGAGACGGCGAACGCAGTCGCCCGAGCGAAGATTAGCTGGCCGCGCGGCAGCAGTTGAATCGTCTGCAGAGTGGTGGACCGAGACGAAGGACAGGTACGATACCTTTCAGGGTATCACACATTATTATAGAAATAGTAGGAGTATGCTGGCACCACCTCACCCCGAGCTAACCAGGGAGGAAGCGTCCACGTTCAGACAGCTGCAGACGAATTCACTGATGACCCCGGTCGTCATGAAGCACATACAGCCAGAACTCTATACGGGTGACACGTGCGTGTTTTGTAACAATGCTAGGCCCTCGACCGCCCACTTACTCTGGGACTGTGAAGTGCGACCTAACGAGGCGGCAACCAGGACAGACCTACCGCCGTGGATCCAAGAAGCAGTGCGCAGTTGTGACAAGGACACCCAACTATCAGCCGTCCAGCAGGTCCTGGCGGCGCTCGAAAAGCAGCAGCGGAGCGAAAGCTGCGGGGCGATTCCCTCCCTTACGGGGCAGCGGCGTCCAAACCCGTAGGGAGTAGCGAAGGGGTTGTCCGAGTAGGGGTGACGTCGGGATCGACGAGTGGCTGCAGCGGCGGGATCCGCCTTTCTAGCCCGGCCGTGGCCGACGCTGCAGCTGCGTTTGGGGCACCGCCCCCGTGAATTCCAGGTAATCGATTGCAAAATCTCGGGTTTCAGTCTTTGTAGAGCCACGTGTGTGTATTCAAGTTACGTCGCATGGGCGATTGTTGTGGGTGTCATTTAAAGCTTTGGTTTCCAATCACGTTCACGGTGCTGATTGGAGCCATTCTTTTTTCTTTGTTTGAAATTTATCTTCTACACAAGTTTGGTCTCTGATTCGGGTAGCTCATTTCGTGTCCCTTGTTGTTACTCCTAACATAATTTGTTTTACGGCCCGTTGTAGCTACCTAAGTTTTCTTTTGAGTTGTACAGTAAGGCGCCAAGTTTCAGCTCTACACGTCATAACCGGTAGTATGCACTGGTTGTAGACTTTTGTTTTGAGTGACAGAGGTAGCGTACTTTTCATTATTTGGGAGTGCTCGCCGAGTGCTCTCCAACCCATACCTATTTGGCTCCGGGTTACCCTTTCATGGTTAGGGTCAGCACTAACAATCTGTCCGAGGTACTTGTATTCTTTTGCTTCTTCTAGCGTTTCGTTTTCAAGCTCGTGTTAGGGGACATTGTTTGCATGCGTAGTTTCCATTACTTCACATTAATTGATTGATTTAGAACCAGGGCCGTGATTCCTGATTGTAGTTTCTCGTTCATTGCTTTCAGGTGTTCTGCAGTATCAATCGGCAATACTTTGTCGTGCGCAAACTGCAAATCGCTCAAGTATTCCCTGTTTTTCCTTAATCGTAAATTTTCCATGTGAAGCTTTTTTTGCACCCCCTCCAAACATGCTGTGAACAGTTTTAGCGACCTTATACCTCCCTGTGTTACGCCTTTAGGGATCGGGAATTGATCGCTCGGTTTGTTTATATATGTTGCCTTGAAGTCTTATGTAGGTCTTCTCAATTCCCTGGTCTTTGTGCTTCTAGCATGGCTGCGGTGAGTACGGAATCAACCGCTTTCTCACAGTGTATTGATGCCACGTAATGGGGTTTATGTATTCTGTGCATTTTCCTATCGCTTGATTGAAACATGAATGTGATCCATGGTTTCCTAAACGCAAGCCTTTCCAAAACCCAACCTCATCCTGGGGTTGATCGAAATCCAGACTGCATCCTATGCGGTTATATATAACTTTGATATAAAGCTTGTACGCGAAAGAGAGTAGGATGACGGGATGTAATTCTGGAGGTCCTTGGGATCTCCCTTCTTAAAATGATAATTATTGTGGCGCTTTTCCAGGCTATGTTCACTTTTCACTCTTCGAGCATCCCAAAAATTTAACAGCGAATCTGCTCCCTCCTTCAAAGTATCTATGGTTATGCCATTGTCGGCAGTAGATTTTCCTCTTTTCATGAATTTGACAGCCTTTCCTACCTACTCTTTAGTTACTTGTGGGACATTGCAAGTTAAGCTTGTTCTCTCCCTTTATAACGTCGCTGGCAACAACGTGGTGTAGTATCGGTCTGCTATCTTTATTATTGCGTCGATGTTGTGCGTTATGTTCCTGCTCGTCCCTAAGTGTGTACATCCAGTCGCTGCCGATGGGTTTGTTTCTATTAGTTGCTTTCAAGCTTCTCCCTACTTTCACCATTTGCTCGATGACTGCCACACCATCAGATGAAAGGGGGTCAAAAAAGTGTCCAGGAGGCAACCACTGCCTTTTACGCGTGGTGACAGTTGTAGGGAGTCACACAAGAGAGTAGCGATTTGTACGACTCTCTATTTGTGTGACGAGCGAAGAAGACAAAAAAAAAAGATGCCGCCTTTCTTGGTTGCCGGAGGTGTAACGTCGGGCGTTTCATATCCCCCGCGCGCTGGCGTGTTGTAGCCGACGTGCAAGCAGATGGGAATTTTTTTCACTTGGCTATGGGCTCGGCGGTGAGGCGTCCTTTGTGTTGTGGCCATTAGCGCGGTGTTCGTAACTGCGTGGTCTCGGTGCTCGGTGTCGCGGCGAATTTACAGTGTTTTTGTCGTGCTGTACGTGAGGACCGCGTCCATTATAATGGAAGCTATACGGACGGAGCTGGATCAACACAGCATGTGCATCGGACAGAGGTAAGTGAATTATTCATCGCGGCGAAATTTTCCTACGTGAAAAAATTTCGCACGCAAACCAAGTGTGTAAGATATAGTTGCACAAATGCTATGCGAACAGGCGTATGAGAAACGTTCAACCGCATTTCTACGTGTGTAGCAGCTTTCGGACAGCGTGAGCACACAAACGGAGCAGCATGTTCGTTGGCTCGAGCCGCCGCCGAGGGCCAACCGGCGTTAAAACGGCGACCTTGAACGACCTCGTCGCTACGCGGCCGAGGCGCAGTGAAAGTTCCCTTTTGTTTCTCTAGCGCTTTTAATTGTCTCCAAAGGAGGAATTCTATGTGAGCTTTGTTGAGTTACCCTCAAGCTGACGGAGGGACGAAATTTCAACATGTAAAGAAAGGCGTAGGTGTTAAACAGCGGCTGATTTCGGTGCCCTAGCAGCGGGCGTTTCGTACAAATGCGCGACGCGTACGTATTGGTATTCGGTAAATCATTTTGCGTGTAACAATTCGTTTGACCTTGCCCGCGCAACCGCCGAAATTAGGAAGCGCGGAATGACTTGTCGCCTGTGCACGCCGCTATGCTGTTTCAGCATTCAGTAGTACACACCTTGAAACAAGGGTTTTGTAAAAACTGCCCAACAGAAACTGCCCTCCTCGAGCAAAAAGAGATCATGTTGAAACATTTTCGTCACCGCAACTGAACATTTGGCATTTACATAGATTTATCAAACGCATTTCACTCACTCCGGCACGATACGCTTCTTTCTGAATTGCACTCGTACGGCGTGCGTGGCGTGGCGTACGATCTTAGAGCCACCTACTTCCCCTATACGTGGTATTCATTGAAAACTTTAGCTGTCAATGTCTTCGCCTGGCAACGTTGGAAACGGCCACGGACATGACCGATGCGCAACGAACATGGCACGGCTTGTGCCACTGCACCCGCACGCCGAAGAAAAAAAATAACAGCGTACGTCGTCGGCTGTGTTTCAACCCGATTCTCAACGGTGTCAACAGCGGTAGTATTAATCGCACTCACACTGAACTCGCGACATTGCTTTGGAGTAGAGTTTACTCTACCCCACAGCAGTGGGGTAGAGTTTAGAAAGTCCAACAAAGATCATTTGCTTAGCACGGACAATACCGCCATCCAGCGGAGCCTGACGTAACCAGTCACGGCTCACTCCAATGATTACCTGCATGCGTGCCTCGCCAGTGAATACAAGCTATACAAAACATATCCTTCGGATGTGCGACTATTAAAAACATTCACGACCCAATGCCTGTCCTAACTCATTGGTGCATACAAAAAACGAAGCGCCAGGGTAAGGATCATTGGGTTGGAGGGGTGCAGCTCCAAAAGTGATGGCGCCCCCGAGTAAGCTGAGATCACCTTGTGCTCCTTTGTGTGTGGCATGTGGCCACACAGAGAATAATTGGCTGGATGAGTCGTTCTCAGCAGAGGTGATTGACTCGTCATGATATAACCGCGGAAGCAAGGAGTGGACCGCCCTGTGTCACGTGAACGGATGGTGGGGTGGTCTTTACCAGCTCGGAGCAATGGACACGGGGAAGCCGTTGACGGGTTTAAAAACATACATTTAATGCACACACAAAAAAACCCTCACGCAAAGCACTCAATGATTAAACTACACACAAACGATAAACACCCACATCTCTAACTAACCCAAAACAAAACTCAAATACAAACCCCTAACTTCACAGCTCAATATACAATTCAAATCAAAACTCAACAGTCTCTACAATAACGTCCTACACCTTCAGTCTAAATTCTCTCATTACGTCAAGTCCTACTTGATCTCTTTCTCACTACAACTCCCTAGTTGTATCCTACGAATATGTCCCTAATGGACTGGCCTACCCCGCTGTCGTCGGCGCTGACGTGTCGCACCCGTTGCGTGGCCGCGACTCGGTGGTAGCCGTCTTCTTCTCGCTTCGGTGCCGGCGTTCGATGCGCGCGGTCACTCGTTGGACGGCGTGGGCTCCGCGCGTCCTCACTTCTTTCCTCTGTGGCTACCCCCTGGTAGCCGCCCTCGCTGGAGGTCCTTGATGCCGGCGTTCGACGCGCGCGGTCATCCCTTCGGCGGCGTGCTCCCTCTGTGGCTACCCCCTGGTAGCCGCTGCCGCTGGAGGTCTCAGGTAGGCTTGGCACGAACGTCGCCTTTCGGGGCCGTCGAGACGAACGTCGACGGAGCGTGGACGCTGGCCGCTGGTGCCCGACCGATGCCGCTGGGGCCACGAAGACACAGGTTCGTGGTGCACCGAGGATGACGGTGCCGATGCGCAGTCGGCCCGCTCCCGCCCAGGCTCAGATGGCGTGGTCGATGGCCTGGCCGCGTCCCCCTGGCTCGTTCGTTGAAGCGCACGTGCTCCGGCCGCCTCCTGGTTGTCTTCTGTTTCTTGCCTCCCCTCTCTTCTTTGTGCGCCCGCTTTTATACCTTCTGGGCTCTCCCGTGGCGCACTCCCATTGGCTTCTCGCCTCTGCTATGTCCTTATATGGCCATCTCGCCACTTGTCCCCTGCGTGGCCTCCCCTGATTGGCCGAACAGTGTGCTGCCACCTTTTCCCAGGATTCCTTGGTGCGTCGGCGCTGGCGCTTGCTGATTGGCGCGTTCATGGCGCGCACTTCAAAATTCTCGTTCTTTTGTTCTTCCCTTCTATTTTTCGGGGGGTTTTGATGCATCCCTCTTAGGGGGTGCCCTTGATACATGACACCCTGACTCGCAGCGGAAAAAAGAAAAAAGGAGACCACCCGCCATTCATGGGTGAAGACTGGTACGATAGAGTGCCGAAAGGGAACAGACGATCTTTGTATGTGCAAACAGAACCACGTGCAAGCGGCGGTGGCAGACAGTTAACTGAAGAAAGCGATGGGTCTGCGTATTGGGCGAAACGTGTGCTTTAGCTGGATGAATGTCGTGGTTGGGCAGAGGGCCTTTGTGGATCAGGCGCAGAGCAAAGAATGCCCCTCTTCTGCGCGTCACCCCTTCATTCTTTTTCACGTTTCTGTGGAGCCCGGGGGGTCGTTGGCGTGGGATAATTGAATGGGCTGAGCATGCGCGCACTGTGTGTCCCCTTCAGAAAGCGGTGTTGCAGAGTCATTTTCTCCTCCGCGACTAGTCAGATTCATTCGGCGGTATTTTTCGCTAACTTGCGAAACTTGGGCACAGGGAGTTGAAGAAAAGGGCATGCTGCGACTTGCCGAACGAGTTCAAGACTTTATCCTACACTTGAAGACTTGACGGTCACCAGCCCTGCGGTAGGCGGATGGCGCTCGCGACAGTAACAAATACCCCCGATGGCCATCTTCGACCTTGGTCACAACAAAAGCCCCTCCGTTGCGTCCACGGCCGCTGTTTGCCTGGGTGGCGGCTGCCCAGGGTAGTGTATATTCAGGGGTCTGAGTCACAAAAACGCCGACATGACAGAACGGCGCAAAGGCCGAACCACCCTTGCTTTGGGAAGCTAACACTCGAAGTGCCATGCAACAGACAAAAAAAGCCGCAATTGTAAGTCATTTTCTTCCCCTGACCCTCGATTTATCCTTGCGTGAACACTGTGTCTTCTAATATTTAAATAATCGCTTCCTAATATTTACACGATGCCAAAGTACCTTTATGTCTGCGAGCCAAACATTTATAATTTATATCTCGTTTTATTTCTAATGCAATATTTGCGTTTGAATGGGTTGTGGAAAGGAGCGCCAGCTATGAAGCGGGTAGGTAGCTTAGAATGAGGGAAAACGTAAATTCTACTCATTTAAACGCGTAATATCCTATGATGCACAAAGTTGACGAGAGTTACTCAAAGTGCATCGGACAGCATCCAGTAAACGAAGAGTTACCGCGGTCCTTGACTTACGTGAACAGTTAAAATACATGAAGAGTTAAAAAATATATTTGTTATCATTGCAGTTTTAGTAGTTTCTTTCATCTACAGGCACCCAACTCCAAGTGAGGTAGCGGCTGTCGCATGGTCTGCCCGTTATCGTGACCTTTGTTACCCCATTTCACAGAACGCGATTGGGCGTAGAATGCTTATCAGCAAAAAAATTTTCTTCTCCGTTTTGGACAATAGCAACTAAATGAAAAAATCTCATTCTTACGGCCTACGTCATTTTATTGCAGATGTCATACTCATCATACCACACACGTTGAAATAAAGAAAGCAATCACATGAAACTATCCTCATTTAAGGCAATGCCTGCTCAGGGTGCCCATGCGTGTAGTATACCTACTGTATCACGGGGCATATTTCCACCACGCGATGTGCGGATTTCAGGGGCGAAGCTCCTTAAGTCATGGGTCTGTCCATCCCTTGTGTCTCGTGGTACGTGACCGCCGCATGCTTTCGGAGATGTCGCAAAGTGGGCCGCGTTGCACGCGCAAGAACCGGCTGCAACCGGCAGCGCAAACTCGGCCCCGGGAGCGCGAGCTTGTCTGTGTTCGCCAACGGAGGCGCGAGCGCACGTGCACTGCGAGGGGGAGATCACGCAAGAGATCACGCCACGAACGCAGGCATTCGTTCTCGGAGATCGAACGAGACGCAAGGACCTTTGCTCGTTTCCTCTCGTCTTGTTCGGGCACAAGTTCGCCCTAAATAAAAGTTATTTCTTTACCGTTGTGTCCCATCCTACGTGACAAATTGTGGTGGAGGGGCGGGGTAGTCCACGATGGCGCGGGGTCTTTCACCAGGTCTGGGCCTGGGAGCATTGACTCCGAAAATAAAAGTTGATTTGTACAATGTACGCACACAGTCTTACGTCTTTCTTAATGATGTAATGGGCGAACTTTCACGGGAGAGTTACGGTTACCGATGATCTCCCCCTCTCGAGCTTCGCCCCACTTATCATCATTCATTCCGTGGATATGGCGTGATTTTTTTTTCACAGTTTACAACTTCATCTGGAACTAAATACCATAATAATCAACACCAATAGAGACATTAAGCCTATTTGAAGACAAAATACAACCTTGCTTAATTTTACAGAACTAGCCTTTGGTAACTCACTCAGCTACATTCTAATCCCAGAAGACGTTTTTCAACTGGAGCAATGAAACAAATATCTAAAATTTTCAAATTTCGTGCTGCAGTGACGTAATATGGGCAGGAGTGATTTAGTACAGGCCAGCACTAAAACGTAGTTATGAGTGTAACTGCACGTAACCATTGAAATGATAGCATCAATGGAACTAGATGCTCTCTACAATCGGGCAGCCATGTTGATTGGCTGTGTCTTTGGTCGTTTGACGCCAATTCACAGCCGCGCTAGAGCGGCGGGGCGCGCTGTGTTGATACCAACGCGTGCACGCCGCCGCTCTAGCCAGGCGGTGGCCAATCGTCAAAAAATCCTGTGATATGAAAGAGGAATTGCCGGAAAGTGGGTGGGAAGTGGCCGCTGATCCCAATGTTTTATTTCTAATCTCGATTATTTTTTTCAAGTTTGCGATAAGATTGGCGTCATTGTTATCGGGAAAATGCAGTCCGTTTAATGACCAAACATGTATTTTTTCTTCATAGCCTTTAAGGGCGCCTACAAACTACCTCGCTTTCTCTATGTCGTGGGGCTTGAAAACAACTTTAGCCCCCCCCCCCCCCCCCCTGAAAAAAAATCCTGGCTACGCGCCTGTCGTGGAGTGCGTGAAAGTACTACGCGTAAGTTTTTCTAGCAACATTACTTGGGATCACCACATCATTGAAATTCACAAAAAGCTTTGTACAGCTCTAGGTGCACTGAATAAATTGTCGTTATGAATAGCCTGAACGTATTAAACTAACAATTTATAACTCGTTATTCTTCGCTCACCTCACGTATGCGCATTTATTGTGGAGGGACAACGAAGAACAGTAATTTGGAGAAATTATTCCCACTACAGAAGAAAGAAGAAAGAGTAATAGCAAACTCGCCATTTATTATCGCACACTGGAGATTTCTCAGTGGTTTCGGGTTGTTAAAGCTACAAACTTCTATAAATATCCTTTCACAAAATCATACACAACTGCTATTAAAGCAGTTATGAAGACAAAACTAAAGTTTGGTTCATTCAAAACAATGCCTTGTTACAACCATACTAACACCACTTTTAACGTAAGCTGTGCTCAAATAAGTTGTAGAATTAAGAAAAAAAGGGAAAGACCATGCGACCCACTCGCTTATTTCTCGCAACAGAACCTATGATGTCATACCAGCCCGCTCTGCGATTGGCGGAGTCCGGAAAAAGCAAATGCAAATTAGGCAGAGCTTATAAGCTCGCCGAACGAGGTATTCGGCGCTTACATTTAAGGCACATTCTTTTAAGGCAGTAAGGATGGTGGGACCGACAGTGGAAGTTACGAAAGCACACGTAAACATAGAAGTACCAATGCGTACTGCGGTTCGTACTGCATGAACTATACTTGGTTTAGCTGCACAGGACTGCGGGACTTTGGGGTAGTTTTAGACGACACTGGCCGGTGGACGCTTCATTGGTGCTTTACGTGACCATATTTGTCGAGCGAGCACTCTGTTTCACAAAACGATTATTTTCTAGCAGAACTAAAACAACCCAGGTTCAAATACGGTCAAAAACAAACCAGAGGCACAAAACGGCTTGTCACTGTATCGTAGCGCCATCTAGGTTCACTAACGGTAAACAAACGCTTTCCAGTCGGCTGCAGAGCGGTCGGTTCCTGTGATGTCATTGCAGACCATGAAAATACCAGGGGGCTAAAGCGAGCGCCGAGACGGTACGAATTGTGGGCGCTGACATGATACAATTCCCATGGTTGCCAGAGCAGTTGCATTCAGCCCGCCGAGAAGTTGTTAAGTAAATATTTAACAAGAACAAAAAAACTGAAGCAAAACGGTTACAAACATTTACCTCAGTAATGAATACCAGCTCTTTAAAAAGCTTTGGGAGTATAAACCTGTAATTAGAGAACAAACAGCAAGTGTGTAGTTGAGTTTTGGTTTCGATTTCCAAGTGTGCTAGAAAGTGGCGAGTCCTTGCGCCTGACTTGCGCAGAGCGCTCGTGCAGTCTCAAGTTCAGTTCAGATGTGCGTGCGTGCAAAACGTGTACAAATCGTATGGACGCTCTTAGCAACTGCCTGCGCGGGCGCTTTCGAGGCCGCCATTGGTTGCTTCACGCTAAGCACCTTATCTATTGGCCCTGACCTCGCACCGGAACAGCGGTTCCGATCTGAACGTGACTACCTCAAGTTCACTACAGGCTACGGAGAAGCAGCCAGCGATCGTTCCCGTTGAAAAAGAAATAAAAGCAGCATTTGTCATCGTTCTGTTTAAGTGTATTTATTTATGAAACTTTGTACAGTTCTCCGTGCTTCGAACTTTCGCGCAAACGACCGTGAAGGTACAAGGAAGAAATATGTAACAAATTGCCGTATCTTTTTTAATCACTGACAATAAGCGAATGTTCTCTCCTCGCGCGCTCTGTGCGGCATATTCCTGCCTTCATTCAGTCCCGCAAGATTTTCCTTGGAAGTGGTGGAAAGCAGCTAGAACTTGAATAATACAGACAGAAAAGAAAACGGGACACGCCGGTGAGTGCATTCCACACACTGCCATTGGTCCGCATACTGCCACTCCGTTGGCCTGCGACCGACCGCGCTCTTTCGTTCCTGTACTTCAAAGGGACCGCGGCTCACCGGCAATATCAGCGTTGGCCCATGCGATAACGTTTCTTTGGGGGGTGGGGTGGTAATAAAGGTTTAAGCTTCACTTAAAAAGCGCTGTTTCTGTCGTGAACGCTCGACAAAAACTGTGGAGCACGCTAGGGAGCACATGAGGTTGTCGTCTGCTCGTGGCGGTTTCGGGGCGCTACATGGCCCCTTCGTGCGTAGTATGCAAAACGAAAGCTTCAAAGGAGTTGGACGTTTGACTTCACACGAGAGTATATGTTTGTTTCTTGGCACGCTCAGGCATTGCGAATTTTTACTTCGGTGTTTCTCTGCAGCATAACTGCGCGTTTTCGTTTTATCATATACCACCGGCAGAAATTTTTTGTGTGCTTTATTCCAGTATTCAATGTAACATATCGCAGTTTCCTTGTTGCGGAATGCAATCCATAGCAGCATCGCTATAAGCAGCTAATGTATCTCAATATTAAGTTATAGGCAAACAATTCCTTACATGCGTACGCATTGAGTTAATATATGCTGGCAGCAAATATAGACAGAATATTTTTCTCCGGTGAAGCAAATCAATAGGTTAATTCTGTCTCGCGGGTACCGATCGCGTGGAGGACGGAGCGAACTAATACTTGCGAGAACAAATTTATAACTCTACAGAGAGAGCGCCCATGAGTGAGAACTACAACTAGAAACCGAAACACAGTGTACGCAAACCGATCGACTGCGCATTACTGCAACTCAGAGGAGAAAAATAGGGACAGACACACATACCAGGAACTTTATTGTAAAAAAAAAGAGGGGAAGAAAAAAGCTGCTTTGTCGGTGCATATTTTGCGAAATCTAGTACATCCGTGACAACAAAAGAAAGCGACCAGTGAAGATAAAAAACGCATGGCGATGACCTTATTGAAATTTAATTTTTGGTGGTCAAAAGTGTGTAATACATGGCCTACGTTGCAGGCTCGATTAATTGAAAGCACGTTTCTGTCTGCCACTCACCGTTGTCATGCTTTTAATAATAATTTATAACAATGCAAATACACAGAAAAAATGTTTTCATTGTCTTCCTTGCTCTTCGCAAATGCGGGGTGTTTAAAAATGTGGTCAGTTAAAAACATCATTGCAACTTATACTTTGTTGAACTGAGGTAAATATATATATTTTTACCTAGCATCCCACTTCCCTTAACGCCCAAAATTTTTAATAATAGTAATATTAAAAATAAATAACAGCTAGAAAAGACGAAGGACAAGAAAACTGAATGCTACGCACTATATATTCGCCCCAATTCTCCAGTTGCTAGTTTCTGTCCCAATTTGTTATCGACCTAGACGTACATATGGAAAATATTAGCTTACAGCTTCAAATTGGGCACCTACGTGCCAAATCAACGTAAAACGAGCGTCTTCCCATTGATAATGTGTGCATCCTCTACGTGTTGCTGGAAATAAAATCCGTCACCTCGTGCAATAAAATGTCAAAAGACAGGTTGGATCATGTTTTGTAAAATAAAAGGAATCTATGCCAATGTTTAATTCCACTGTTAGGTTTGGTACCATATATCAAATTACAGTTTCAAAAGAGGTAATGTACACTGTTGCATATCACGTTAAGCAAAAATAATGGAGAGGAATAACGGCTTTCTTTAATTACTTTCTTATGCGACTCACTTCATTCAACCACACCCTTTGCACACTTTGGCATAGAGAAAATAAGCCTATAGATATGTTTTTTTTTCAACTGAACGATCTCCGCACGTCCTATTGTGAGCTGTGATTTGTTTGTCGCCGGGTTTTCCTTTCATTTTTCTGAATTCCAAAAAACGCAGCAAAATCAATCAAGTGTAAAAAAGACATCTTTAAACATTCAGAAAACACATAGCTGCTCTTTCGGTCCGTCCAAACAAAAAATGCAAATACCTTGGTCAGCCGCAATATGCAATATGCCCACATGCAATGTTTGAAAAGAATGCTCAATGGCAGAATGAAACGGCACTCTTTCTGCTTGCAGTTTTCCTCGCCCCAACAAGTCATTGCTCCAAAGGTGGCTCACTGCCACTGGGATACCTCTGGCTTAACTGCACCCAAGGCACTCCGTTTGTTCCAAGCGTTTCGCAGCATCATGCTTCTATAAAAGTCATCGCAGGCGAACTTTGAAAACAGATGCTGTGCCGCCAATCTCTGTAACTGGCCCATCCCAAACGGCAAGTACTAGAACTCTGTACTTATGTGCATGCAAAACCTTCCTACAAGCTACGACAAGGTACACTCAATAATTCTGACGTTCCAAGAAATATATACTTAGTCCGCTTTCTCACTGCTGATAGCAACTCAAAATTGCTGAAAGTCTAGTATTATACTAACCTTTTTATGTATAATATTTAAGCTTGGCTCCCTTTGTAGCTGATTCTTTGTGTAATATTTGTTTAACTTTTTCCTAATGCCCTCATGGGCCCTTAGGGTACTCAAGTAATGTTTACTTGGCTGCAATGCAATGCAGGTGAATCAATAAATCTCGCACAGCTTGGTTACTGTATCATTCGTTGCAGGAAGCACTTAGTACAACCCAAACATTCCGGGCGCACAGGAAGGCCGACTTCTCCTAGGACGCCAGGGAAGTGTCCGACAGTAAGACCTAGTCAGCGAAAGAGGGTATTGCTCCAAGTGACTGTGCCTGTCATTGCAAGGGGCACCCAGTACACCTCGCTCTGCAAAGCGTACAACGTCAACATCCCCCAGGACGCCACAGCCACGCTCATGCACACATGTGAGACTCGGTCAGAATGAAAATGTAGTGCTCTATGTGACACAATCTTTTTCATTACAGAAGGCACCCACTACGTCTGGGATGGCAGGGCAGCATACATCCCCCCGGACGCCACACGCACAGGTAAGTCTCGGTCAATAATGGATAGTAGGGCTCCAAGTGACCATCCACGTCGCAGCTGGAGACACCTACTACGCCTCCATCTGCCAGGCGCACCGGGAGGGTCAACAACCCCTAGGTCACCACACAAGCGATTAAAGGCGCGATGCAGTCAGAATGATAATTGGGAGCTCTAGGTGAGAATATTTTTCATTGCAGTTGGCACTTACTATGACTGGGCGTGCAAGGCATGCAGGACAGTCGACATCACCCAGGCCGTCGCGCAAATGCGCACAGGTGAGACTCAGTAACCATCAGAATGTGGAGCACAAGATGACCTTCACAATCATTGCAGGAAACACCCACTACGCCTGGGGCTGTCAGGCGTGCAGGACTGCAGACATCCCCCCGGACGCCACACGCCTCTGGTCAGGCCTCGGTCAATGTTGGATAGTAGAGCTCTATGTCACCATCTCCGTCACTGCAGGAGCCACGTAATATGTCTCCATCTGCCAGGGCGCACTGCGCGGTCAACAACCCCCAGGACAGGCACGTGATTCCGTAATGATGCAATTGCAGTCAGCGTTTGAAATGCAGTGATGCAACTGACAGTTATTTTTTCATTGCAGGATTACCCCTATTACGACTCCGGCCTGCCAGGCGCACCTTGACGGTCATCGTCTCCAAGAACGGCAGTCAAGCGTGTGCAGGTGAGACTGAGTAAGCACGAGAATATAGCACTATTATGTAACAACCTCATTTCGGATGTCTCCTACCCCTAAAGTTTGCTGCAGGGACCACAAGGTCAACTTCTTCAAGAACACCCCGTAAACGCAGAAAGGTGATTAGTTATTCAGTATAAGAATGTAGTGCATCAAGTGATAATGTCCTTCATGCTAGGAAACACCTACTGCTGCTGCTTCGGGACCCCCACCTCCGGCAGTGCCAAGACGGCTAACATACCCCGTGACTGCCTCAAGTACAAGCAAGGTGCATCTAAAAGCATGTGATTTTGGGCTGCATCCGGCAATGTTTAATACTGACAAATATTCTTACTTAGTACAGCAAGTGCGTACTCCTCGGTATTCAGGCACCAGAACATGTGATCACAAGTACTCTGCACCTTTCACACCCAGACAGCTTTCCAGCAAGCAGAAGAAGTAAGTACAGTGCTCTAAGAAGGAAGCTATACTCCACCACACAACAGCTTACAAGGAAAAAACGGAGACTTCTGAACCTCACAGCACTGATCACGGAGATGAAGAAGAAGCCAAAACAGACGACTGGGCGAGTTGGTACATTGTCTTGCTTGGTAACAGCGCAAATAAAACAGGACACAAAAGGAAGAAGGAACGGACACAGCGCTGTGTCCGTTCCTTCCTTCCTTTTGTGTCCTGTTTTATTTGCGCTGTTACCAAGCAAGACAATGAAGAAGAAACAATTGATATCCTCGAATGGACAGCAGGCGATGGAAGCATTTGGACGGCTGCCAAAAAGAGCTCATGAGGAGCTGTAACACGAACACTTCGAAAGGACCAGCACAAAGACGTTACAGTCAAGAACTGCGGAAATTTGCAACAACCCTCTACTACTACTCAACAGAGCCTACAGCTACGTTGAAAGCATTTTTCCTATGCTGAGCTGGCAGACTATGCGCACTTGGCTCAAAGTTGTTGACGCATGGCCAGGGTTGACTAAAGAAGGCCTTGATCACATCAGGGTGTCCCTGGAAGGAAAAAGTGAAAGAGAGAGACTGTTCAGCCTAATGCTCGAAGGAAT
This sequence comes from Haemaphysalis longicornis, assembly GCA_013339765.2. Lineage (NCBI taxonomy): Eukaryota > Metazoa > Arthropoda > Arachnida > Ixodida > Ixodidae > Haemaphysalis > Haemaphysalis longicornis. The sequence continues at coordinate 17,951 of JABSTR010001255.1, forward strand.
GAGCATATGAAAGAAGTGTGACCTAGACACAAAAACTGGGAAACTCATCGGCTATGTAGATCTGGGTAACGGCTAGAGTCCATCTGACACAGATGAAACATGCCTGGCAGGCGACTCACTGGTGTTGATGGCAGTAGGAGTAGCTGCACCGTGGAAAATACCATTTGGGTATTTCCTTTACAACGGACTCAGTGGAGAGGCACTGAAAAACATTGTGTGTGAGGCTATCGCGCAATTACCAGAATGTTCTGCAAATGTTGTGGCGGTGGTGTCCGACGGCCTAGCTGCAAATGTTGGAATAGGAAAGCTGCTTGACTCCCGTATTCATGAGAGCACCAGTGAAGTATTTGGAACTTCATTTGTCCACCCTGAGAAGCCATCGCAAAAAAGTTCACTTATCTTCGATGCTGCCCACGGCCTGAAACTTCTCCGCAACCTCTTTGGAGATAAAAGGTTCCTACAGAGCAACTTTTATGGACTAAGTAAACTGATCGACTGCTAGTTGCTAAGCAGTGTCTGAATAAACTTCTTTTACAGGCAATCAAGTGGGCTTTTATAGAAACGTTGCAAGACCTTCAGGGAGCGGAAGGGCTACGAGCTGCAAATAAATTGAGAAGAGGCCATATAGGGTACCATCGGCAAATCATGAAAGTTCGACTTGCTGGGCAAACGTTAAGCTCCTCTGTCAGCAAAAGTTTAGAGCTAGCTCAGAAACTCAAACTGATGCGATTTGAAGGTTGTGCTGGGACAGCCAAGTTCATTGCTGACGTTGATTGGTACGTCGTTGTGTCAGTGCACTTTGCATTCAAGTAAAATGACTTTTTATTTTTCAGCTCATTTGATCTACTGAACTCGCAGAACCCAAGAGGTATGGACATAAAGGCCCCTCATCGACCAACCTCGTTTCCACAACAGAAGAAAAGAATGCTTGATCTGTCCAAAAAGTTGATGTCTCTGCGGCTTCCATCCGGAAACTTGGTGTGCACATCAGGACGAAGAATGTCGGTCATCAGCCTGGTCTTCTCCTTGAAAAGTGTTGCAGAGCTGGCAGAAAGACTTTTTGAGTTCTCTCTGTGCAGGTATTGACACGAATTCTCCATCACCACTCTGAAGCATTTTTCTCAGCGAGTTTGCATATAATGTGCAAACATTTACCAGGTGCTTTGGGCCGCAATACCACTGGTGTTCAAATTTCACCTGCACTGTTGCCTGCTAGGCAGCTTTGAGGCTCAAAGTATGAAAAAATAGCAGTGTACCCTTGTCTGCGAAAGTCGTCAAGTGGGTAAAATGGAAAAATGAGCCTCGTGTAAAGAACGGCTTCGCTGCCCTTGGCATCAAAATGGAATAAGCTTTGCGATTTACATTACATGTCCGAAAGGAATAATTGTGGGTTTAGGTATTTTAAAATCTATTACATCAGCCATTGTTGCTCTAATGAATGTTGTTACTTATACAATACAAAAACTGTGTGAAACAAAACTATAATAATGTGTTAATGCTTGTTTCAGCTACATTTGCACCTATCGACTGAGCCAGGACCACCTGAAAATGTTTTTCAGTTGTGTACGACAAAGAGGTGGCTGGAACAACAACTCGTCAGCTCTGCGATTAAGGTACGCTACCGCAGCCTCCTCATTCACGCAGACGTGCAGCCAACACAGACAGCAAATGTCGCCGCTGACCTCGTTGGCATTATGACCCTGCCCAACTAACGAATGCAAAGAAACAATCACGAAGAGAGTGATGACGGAGAAGAGACGGCCTGAGTTACTAGCACCGTCTTTCACGACTATCGAAACCTTTGCTACGGACTGACAAACTTCAGCAGCGGAGTTCTTCAGTATATAGGAGGGTTTGTAGTCAAAGCTGTGGCCAAAAGTGTATCTTGCACAACATGGATGAGCATGCTTATTGAGGAAAACGTTACAAGCATTCTCATTTTCATCCGCAACAATGGGGGCCTCATAATGCCTTCCCCACTGGTGAGGCATGCGCTGTACACTACAGAGCATGTTCTGCGTGCGGTCCTCAGTCAAGGAGAAAGGAGATCAGTTGACAATCTGACACTTGTGTCTTATCAACAGTTCTGTGAAAGGCACGAAAAAGTTTTGAGAGAACTCGAGCACTACGCAAAAAATCCCACACATGTGATTACAATGATCAAATTTATGCTTAAGAAGTACTTGACGCTCATGTTCAGGGAGCATTAAAGGAGAGTGACAAAGAAAGCCAGAGAGGCTTATGTACGAGCAATGCTCACAAAGCAAATTTTGTTCCAGCACCAGTAATTCGTTTTTGTTGCTCTAGATAAATTTATGAGGTTGGTAAAAGTACTCCAGGTGAAATTTCACCCGTTTAAAAAGTAGTCTGTACGTTCAGCTAACCCATAGTACTGACATATATTTGTGAAAACTGTAAATGCATCAATAGGGACTTCATAGGTACCACGATATCAACTAGGCCATTTCCCTGTTTTTTTATTTTTCTGCTTTAAACATGTGAAGGTCTCTTTTGCAGGACAACGTTGTGCTGCTAAGTACTTTTTTAACACGGGTATGGCAATAGATGCTTTTATGCTGGTGCATGTTCCAGTTTTTTCGGCGTACCAAATGCAGACTTCTTGCACAAAATTATGTTAAGTCTAGATAAAATGCTGCACTGTTATAGTACCTTTCTGTAATGACAGTACGTCAACAGAGGCTTATTTGGTGTACGTTAATTTAGGCTTTTCTATCATATTCTAGGTATCCCTGATCACTAATTTTCAAGCAAGATGTATAAATCTCTCTTACGCAACAATATTTATCTAAATTACATGTTGGATTACATATTGCTTAGAGTGCATTTTTGTGTTATGCAAGATATGTTGCATAATTAGTGTTTTTTGTGATACGCCAGAAAATGCACGTTGATGTCCTCGGGGCTTGGAAAATCTTGCGTAATTGCATAGCTGTAAAAAATTTTTCTTGGCAGTCAATTGTTTACGAAGTTGTTTGTCACTATGCTACATCTGAATAAAGAGCTACATAATTCCACCCAGTGCTGGTTACGCATTTTCTAAAGCTATCAGTTATTGGCATGCTTTATACCTTTGCACCTCTTACAGAACACGCCTTAATTGTGGATAGATACTGTATATTTCATGCAGTTGATGCATATTGAAAAAAACTACCCTATAGCTAAACTGGTTCTATTATGAGCGACAAACAGTCACGTTGAACCGCTCGCACAGATATGCAGCAATGTTTAAATTAAATGTATTGGAAAGCAAGCAAAAACACTGGCTGTGCATTTCTTTGAGCAATAGGGCTACACAGTTCCCGTAGTGTTCGATAGTGCTTCAGTAGAGGAGAAATGATACCCTTGGTGTGAGGGACAGTGGGTTTCGTTCCGCTCCTCACTAACGAAGATAGTTTATAGTAGGAACAACATGACCCCCCCCCCTCATAGTTAAAAGATGAAAAGGTTCATGAAACACAGTGGCATTTTTGGCCTGTTTTTTGCCGACGGAACGAGTGAAGTGGAGAGAGAATTCACATGATCCTATTGTTTGTGCACACTACACGCAGACTCTAAATTTAATTGTTGATAATTAGCCAAGTAATACTTCCTTCATTAAACGTTTTCATTCAGTGGCACTGACTTATAACTAAATTTCAAAACAGACCAGTTTCCGAAACACGTTGATAATATTTTGTTATAAAAATTGCCGCACTTCGAAAATTTAAGCCGAAAACTAAGTGGCCCTTACCTACACCCAAAATAATTGAATTTCTGCTGTTAGGTTCTGCGGACAGTGATCGACATCAAAACAGCTTTTCTTCTTTTCCGTGTTATCATTTACCTTACACTGAGAGCACGCAAAGCCATACAGAACTGAACACTTCGTTATTATTATTATTCATATAGTTATTCAAACACACATGAAACTAAAAAAAATCATTGTGCTCTTAACATTTGTGCTGCTCAAAATTTCAAATTGTCAGGCTTGGCCTTCCGGTTCCGACGTGGGAGCAGCCCGCTTAGCAGTTAATTTTTTACTTACAGGACCAAAGTTTTCCATCTATCCCATTTGGCTGCTACCGACGTCGCCACGTTCGCAATAGGTCTTGCCTTGCCCGTTAAATTAATATGTAAACAAACATCAGCGCGGGCCTTTACAGGGACCCCACCGGGAGATCTCGCGAGGAGCACGGGATTTTTTTTACGAGAACGACGAATACAAACCAGGCTAAATATAGAAATGAAAACACCTTGTACCTGAGCGCTGTTGCTTGATTACACGACTGCACAGATTTCTAGTGAACAGATTCAGCTAAAGCCACAGTTCACTTCACTCCGTTTTAAGAAGCGTTGAGTGCCCCGTAAAATGTCACAGAATGCAAATTAAGCGGCCAGGAGCAAAAATGCACGGAGAGTATGACGCCGATTTATTTTTTACGTGCCTCAATATGCATCAGCTGATTCCTTGCGACGTTGCGCATCCGATCAGTCGCATTCGGGCTGGCGCGCAAGCGTTTTGAGCGTTGGCACTTGTTGCTCAAATGCTCTCACTACGTATCAGTCACACGCTTAACCGAAAACACCTTGGTTGCCTACCCACAGGAGATAAACTACGCAATGCTGTTCGACGCAACCAACACGAAATCCGCCTGGCCAGCGGTCCGCCATGTTACAATTAATCCCGGCATGCTTCGCTAGTCGGACGCGGAAATGCAACAGTAGCACGTTGCCAGATTACAACCCATCACTTTCGCCGTTTTTAGTAAGCAAAAGCTAAGCTGGCAACCTTCAAATCGTTGTATCATGTCTGCCACCGTGTGTCGTACGGTTCCAATGCATTGGCTCAGCGGCGCGCTTTCCCTCTAGAGTCAGTATGTTATCTCTATGGAAAATACATGATTTATCGGGGAAATCAAAATTTTAACGTAAATTGATCAATTTCTCATTGAAAAACTCCCACCTCTCCTCGCGGGAACCCCTACGCACAGGCGGAGCGGCGAAGGGACCGCGTTTTATAGCGCGCATAACGTTGAGGGGACTGCGTAAGCCGATCCCAGTCGATGACGACGTTGGCGTACTTGTAAAGCGGCGTGGACTCTAGGTGTTTGAGCCAAGCGTGGATGTTGCTTCGCCGGAGAACGGCACACCGGTTATATGCGCAGCGCGCCCGAAGGAGAGGAAACCGCGGAAGAGAGAGTACTCCACATGCGCCGGCCCCAGCGCGTCTGCCGCGGCTATGACGCAACGTGCCGCGGCTATGACGCAACCCATTCCAACACAATCCACTTTAATCCAATCCAATCCAAATCCAATCCAATTCAATCCAAGCCAAGCCAAGCCAAGCCAAGCCAATCCAATCCAATCCAATGCCCCTCGCGAGAGAGTGTTCGCTATCGGAGAGGAGAGGGGGTGAGCGGCGGAGAGCGCAGCTGGCGCGGCGAGGAGAATGGGGGAGGGGTGGACAACGCCGACGACGACGACCACGACGACGACGCCGGAGGGACAAGGCGAGTGAATCAGATGCTCTGCATGTAATAAAACATCGTTTGCATCCGGACAAGCGCTGCGAACACTATAAAACACGCAATCGTTACAATAAAACAAACTTGTATGTTGCTGTCATGGCTCCTTCAAGAATCACAATAATTTCTACAATGAACTAGCGAGGTTAAACAAAAGCTCCTGCTTACCTCACTGGCACCCAGATACGTGGTACACACCAACCACACATAATAATTATGCCATGCAATCAATCCGTTACACACTACCAACAGTAATAATTATCTTGCCACTAAGTAAATTGCTATTTGTTCACGGTGTAAAAAGAAGTTGAAAGAAATGTTTGTATGATTTGCCCATGATTGGTTAGTAATCATCGCCAAGATTGAGTTTGCAGCTTCCTACGTTGCAACTAGGTACTGGTATTTTTCAGTTTATAGACGCATTTTGATTGCATCCATGCAACTAAACTGTGTTTTGTATCTCTCTAACAAGACCTTGATTTAATGGAAACACTTGATTGTGTTTGAGACTGAACTTCGGTAGCCCCATTGAATTGCAAAATTATGTACCGTCGTATAATATGTATAGACCATTATACGTGCTTTTTCGTATTGTGCACACCGAAGCTTTGACAAAAGGGGCAGCCGCCACGTAAAGCTGTCACGCAGGTGTTTGCAGCAGCTCTATCGTCGTAAAAAAGAAGAATAAACGTTTTTATTAACATTATTATCGTACGCCATACTGAGAAATTCAATGAAGTCGGCGACAATTTCGACTCGGTAAAATTTAGCATTGCAAGCGTGTTTCGCCACCATGACACATGATGGCAAAAGAAGTTGAAAATGCGAAATAGGTGAAAAAAAATCACACATCTCCAAACCGTGAACGATGCCGAGGGTGTGAAGCACAGGGACGCAAGTTGTGTATTGCCTGTGTGATGAGCGTCGTCGTCAGTGCGCGCTGATGCACTCTGAGTTTTAAATTATTTTGAGTTGGAGTAAATGTACTGTAAATGACAAGCGCCACACGTGAGATAGTTGAGGGTTTTTTATTTATTTTTGCGTTTTGCACCCTTTGAAATTCGCGCTCTTTGCTATTGCAGTTACCGGCGCGCTCTCCACATGGCGCGCGAATGGTACCACAGTGTGCGCCGCTCTAGATAGATGGCGTACACTGCTGTGCGCACGGACATCTCCAGACATCGGCACGGACATTGTGGGCTCTTAAAGGGCTTCGGCCTTAATAAAAGTTCAGCTAGTAGGGTGTCTGCTCATATTGCTATGTCTAGAATGGCGTGGAGAGATGCCCTGTATCCCAGACATTCCCCGCGATTTAATGTTGAAGGGCAAGAGGATCGGTTGCTGACAAGCATCACACTGGCCCCAGATTGGACATCCAGGACAGCAGCGGGCAAAGGCAGGCATTTTCGAGACGAAAATACACTCGATGGCGTGAAAACAACAGAGGAATCAAGGTTGACGTCACGAGAAACAGGCACAAGCACGGAGGAATTGGGCGGGAGGGTCGTGTCGTCCGTCACCATTAACCTGACGGACATGTCTCATAGCCGGCATTCCGTAATTAGCTTAACCACATGGCTCGCATATTAGATGGTTCAGTTCATGTCGATTGATTTTAGAGTTCAACGCGACGAAGCAAAGGTGATGAGGCGCGCCGAAGTGCAGGCCCGGATTAGTTTTGATAAGCTGGCGATCTTTAACGTCCGCCAAATTTTCGTACACACGGACATTTTTGCTTTTGGCCTCCATCAAAAATCAGTCGCCGCTTCTTGATATCAAACCCGCGTCATCGTGCTCAGAAGAATAACGCCTTGGCAAGTGTGCTCCGTGGTTCATTTGTTGTGTCCACCTGCCAGGTAACAATATTTTCAATTTTACAGGGTTTCACAGCCGAACTGTTGCGGTGGAGTTGCCACATTTGTAGTGATCGTAGGACGCTTTGTAAAATGGCTTTTCCACATTGCGTGATCTGCCCATGTTTCTTATGTGGGCGCACATGTCCTCACTACGGCACACCCTCTCCCTTCGGTAACCCGTTCGCTTCCAGAGGTCTCTCGCCATTTGCGCTCTGTCGCTACGCCGCTTCGCATTCCCGTTTAGTGCAACGTCGTACATCGCCTTGTGAGGTTATCCCGTATTGTGCGCTGCTGAGAACAGAGTGATTTCTAAGTGCGCCGATGTGTGCAGGAGCGGCAATGACGCGAAGCCGGTCGGAACACACTACTAACGATGATGAGGCCGCGAACGCCTAGCGTGAGCTAGGCGGGGAAAGCTGGCCATCAATAGTGTCTAATCATTTGTGCGGCCATCCTGCCACGCTGTTGATTCCAGATCAGTAGTTGAAAATACCGCTAACAATTTTTTGCGGATGAAGCACATATTCAGGGCCTTAACGTAAACTTAGTAGAACATTTACTAAGTAATATGTGATTTTACAGGTTTTTTTTTCAACGCAATCAAGTTCGATAAACCAAAATAAATGAAATATAAAAGGAAAACACATGGGGTCTGAGGTGCGAAATTGAGTTCCGATATTTTCTGAGGAGCGTCAGTCGTGTAGCAGCAATTTATGAAGGTCACACTTGCACACCATTGTGTCGTCTACTGTGTCACTTGGACGTCCCTTTCCGCCATATAGATGCGCTGCACCAACTCAGCCAGCTCCCAAAAAACGAACTTCGCTGAGCGGGGGTGGTGAGGAAGCTCGCATGCCGGTGAGTCATGCATCACTTCTACACGCTCTGCAATCCCATCACAAAGAATATTTGCTACTGATGTAGTGTCTCGAAAGGGCAAGAACCGCATTGTGAAAAGGGTAATGTCCATGTCTTTTTACACAGTTCGTTGTAAAACATCCCAAAAAACATCGCACCCCGGCACACAGCAAAGCAACGAATAATGGTTGTTAGTTGATATAGGCGGCAATAATCTGATGAAGACAGAAACATATTCACTGTTGGACCTTCCGTCTCGTTGTATCTTTCTTCTCGTTGGACCTTTATATGCTGAATCGTTTCCATGCTGAATTCGCCATTTTGATACATTGTTCAATGAGCGAATTCGCAGACCGGGTGCAGATTGAAACAGGCGCCGTAGAGTACTCGTTGGGATGGTGTTGCCGTGAGCGCCTACTGCGTGCGGACACAGTCCCCGATCAGTGGACCCTTGTCTTGGCACGAATGCGCCTCTTACGATGCAGGCACCAGTCACGAAATCTTCAGAGGTGGCGGAAAAGCTAATCCCATTTGAGCGTCCCGGTGATGCGGAGGCCCTTCATGTACATCGTGCGCCTGGCTAGTACTTGTTACATTCCACGACGTGCTGGTAGACTTATCTGGAGTGTTTTACAGCCGAACACATGGCAGAGGCTATAAAGTTACGATTACTGAGATATCAAGAATACTCAGTCAACGTTAGCTCCGGAAGCAAAGCATGTTGTTTCGCAGAACTGAAACTGAAACTGTTTTGAAATATTATCTTGGACACCTATAAATCACAGTAGAACTTGTTTGGGCGCAACTGCTTAAAGTTGCATCTTGCGACCGACCTATAAATCAAAGCACGTAGAAGGAGCTTTGTTTGCACAGGGCGCAACTTTCGCTTAATTCGTTGCTCCGGCCGCACGTGCAGACAGCGCGCATGGTACACAAGGCTTTTCTGACTTACGCCAGTAGCATATATCTTGAAGGGTATGTAAAGATAAATACCGCCTTGCGGGATAAGACCGAATGAACTAACGCTTTAAAAATGTTGCTGAGGTTTATTGTCATGCTTAGTCTACTTGAAATGCCAGTGCAAGCGGTCAAAACAGGCAAGCTTGAAAATATATCACTGAGTGTTCCCTTTACTATGGCGCGCTAGAGTTCTCGTTGGCGTGCTGTTGCCAGCTGCTTGCGGACACAGGCCAGAATTAAAGATTCTCAAATATAGAAAAGTTTTGAGCCCGTGTTCATGCATATTGCGAGGCCTCGGCTAGCCTTCCAAGAGGCTTATCTGTAATTTTACAGCCGACAACATGGCAGAAGCGCGGTACGATTTACTGAGATCGCTTCAGCGCTTCAGAATCACAAACAGACCTAAAGGGTGGAGGGTAACAGTCTAATTTGACAGTGTCTTAAGTTGCTCCGGCCGCTGCAGACAGCGCATGGTAGGTTTTCTACTTTCGGGTATGTAAAATAAATACCGCCTTATAGACCGAATGAACTTTAAAGTGTGTTTATTTCAGCTAGTTCGCAGTGCAAGCGAAACAGGCAGCTTGACAAAATCACTTCAGTGTCCCTTTACTATGAGTGTTAGCTACTTAAAGTTCTCAGAGTTTCCCGTGTGCATATTGCGAAGCCTTGAAGTAAGGTTTTTGTCGCTTCAGCGCTTCAGAATCACAACAGACCTAAAGGGTGGAGGGTAACACTAATTCAGTGTGCATTTAGGCCGGGCTGCATTTCGAGCTCCGGTGTTGACGCGCGCAAAGGTTTTAAAAAACTTCGATGTGATCACCACTTTGTTTAAGTACCTTATCAGATTTGAGCATAAATTTCGTACGTCCCGTTGTGAGTTTGTCGCACAAGTTTCAGGCAATTTGAGCCTGGACAGCCTGTTCCACGAGTGCCGTTTCGCTCCCTAAATTTGCCCCCCCTGATTTTGGTGCCGGCTTTGACTGTGTATTAGTCACTCAGCATTGCAAAAGAGCCATGAAGACAGAATACAAGTTTGTTTTATTCGAACGATTGTGTGTTTTATAGTGCCCCCAGGGCTTGTCCGGCAGCAAATGATGCCGTATTCACTAAAAAATTGATCAATTTAGGTTAAAATTTTGATTCTCCCGCCAATTGATGGGTTTTCGTAATGTCAGGAATGCCGTCAGAAGCGTGTGTATTCAAGCGAACTTCCACTGCGTCATTCGGGTTTGCGGCGTTGCTGTCCGTCAGCCCACCTAGATCCCGCTGCTATAGTCATCCACAGTTGCTTTGTTTTTGTGCGTATTTGCACCTGGCTTGCTTTTGTTACTGTAAAAAGTGATCGTCTCGTAAAACCTGGGGTATTCTCGAAAAACAGCGTCACGTAAGACAACGGCGCTTACACCACTCAGCCAGTGTCCTGTAAAACAACTTTACAGCGGCGGAGTGCTGTGCAGCTAAAACAAGCATACTGAGCGTAGTACCGACAGCAGTGCGAATCGGTACTTCTATGCTTAAGTGCGTTTTCGTAACTTTCATTGTTCACCGCACAATCATACTGCTGTAAAATGAATATGCATTATACTTAAGCGCGAATCGTTTGTTCGGAAAGCCTCTAAGCCATGCCTAATTGGCGTTTGCTTCTTCCGTCCTCAGCCAATCGCACAGCTGGGCTGATATGACACCATAGGTTCTGTGGCGGGAAATGAGCTACTGGGTCGCATGGCCATTCCGTTTTTTACTAGTTATGTAGCTTATTTGAGCGAAGTGTGCGGTTAACACTGTCAGTGTGGTTCTATTGAGGCAATCTTTTGAATGAACCGAACTTGTGTTTTGTCCTCATGGCTCCTTTAAAGTAGGAAATTTCAAGCATGTTCACTCTCACCAGCACAGGCCTTTAGTACTTGATCCGGGGAAAATGTGTAAGTGCTAGCATTCATATTTTTGTGGGTGCGGTCCGGCGCAAAAACGTGCCCCGCTGTGAAAGTCGAGTAGAGGACAAAACACATTTGAGTTCGCATTGGGACTGAAGCACAATTTTTCAAAAGTAGGAGCCCAATGCATTACTTCGGCGCTACCTCACTATGTTACCACCGGAGAACATAGTGGCGTGTCGCGGTACTGATTAACGTGATGACAGGTCATTAGAAGATGACATGCCCGCAACGGAGGGCTGTGACGCTGGGTAAGATGTGGCTTTAGATATCCCCTGCCTGAATGCAGGATTAATCCACACAGAAAGGATAACAAACGAAAGCGAGGAATCATACACATACACTATATAGCAGTAAAGATGTATATGATAATCCCCAGTGGAAGCGATAATGCTTTCGCCTTCGAGACACGCACTTAAGTACTCCCAAGGAATTTTCAGCCATGAAAGGAGCGGAGACAAGAAATTTCCGGTCAAGTCGTGCAGTTGTAAACATGGTACCAATAGGTGTAATTCCTCCAGACCTGCCTGTGCCTTGCCATTGCCACGCCGGCCAACATGAGTAGGCGATGGTGCGAAAGAAACGATGCCTTCAAAGGCAATTTTCAAGTTAAAGAATTGGCCGCGTATCTTCTCGCTTCACGAAAAGATGTCGTCGAAAGAAGATAGTCTCCTTCAGCCGTCACCACGCGACTGCCTCTTGTCGGACACCCCCGCAACATCCCACGCTGTTGCGTTCTTTCCTGGTCCCCCATGATAACCAAAAAGGAGGTTTGCTGACTGAATTAAATTTTCTCGCGTTCGTATTGCAGCTCGCCATCAGTAGGGAATCTTCGTACTGTTTCCCCTGGCGCTCGAGGTACCAGCTGCAGCCTTGAGCGCGAGGGCTTTTGTATTTTGTAGTGAAAATTTTGCTTTTCTTGTCGTCGTGTTCCTGTTGCGCTTGTTGGGCGAAAATCACGGCAGATATAAGATGTTTTGCTGTTGTAGAATGTTTTCAAGATGTGGTCGGGCTCCTTCATCCAAGGACAGACTGACAGGCCAAACTTTTACGTTTAATTAGAGTGCGTAAGTAACATTTCTTGAAGCTAGAAAAATCTATAGTTTACCATCGCCGACACAGTAGGGTATAAAATATTCGAGTTGAGCTTTTGATGGATCTGTAATGGCGTAGTACCAGCGGCTTAGCATGAACTGCATTAAAACTGCAGCCCGTAGTTACCCATGTCACGTGATAAAATAACGCTTCCCAAGGCGATAAAATTGTTTAGGCAGTATCGTGTTGTGAAATTTGTTGAATGTAGTTTTGATAATACCGACGTATTTTTTTCGTAACACGGGCCCGCCGGAAAACTTTACGACCGAATCGCAAGAGGCAGCGCCACCCATTCACCACGAAGCTAATCGCGTAAGCTCGCAGGGTTACTAAAAGATGCCGACCCGATTTTGGAGCCCTGGCGTAGTGGTGTAGACAAGGCGTTGTTACAGGGAGAAGTATAGACTTTATGGTCATCACTAGGCAGTTGGAGTGTGCTATTCGGAAGTTTCTTGTATTTTACTGCCTGCCGACGGCGCTCAGAAACCCGTAATCCCTGGTGACGTCTTCTCGAAGTTGGATATGTGCAGCTTGAATCCCGAGAAGAGGGGGTTCAAGGCGCTCTTCCCTTTCACATTACCCCTTATAACTTACCATTTTCATTACTTTTATCATTACTTCTTGCTGAGGGAACTGCCGCGGTGGATCAGTGTCTAAGGCGTTGCGCTACTGATTATGAGGTCGCGGGCTCGATTCCCGCCCGCGACGGTAGCTTTTCTGATGGAGGCGAAAAGGAAAAACACCCGTCTGTACGAGATTTCGGTGCACGTTAAAGATCTCAATGTGGTCAAAATTAATCCGGAGCCCTGCACTACGGCGCGCCTTGTCGCCTGCATTGCGTCGGCGCGTTAAACCCTCCAATAAATCAATACGTCTTGTTGAGGGGACTGTGGTTTATTGGGGAATTAACAGATCATATTTTAGAGTAGAGGTTGCAATCTCGGACCGCATGTATGTGTGCGTGTACCTAACAACAAAGTTTCGGGGACCCAGGATGACCTCAGGAAAGCTATTTGATCCCTACCTACGACATGCAACTGTTAGGTGTTGGTTTTGTGCACTTTTTAAGACCAAATTCTGCTAACGACATCGTCGAAAAAAAATTGCAGTCGCTCTTACGTATACGTTTTTTTTTTGGGGGGGGGGAGGCGGGGGGCAAAACGTTCTGATATGGTAATAAAAGTTGAAACGCGTCCTACAAATTGAAGTGTTAGGTCTGCAACTCAAAAAAGTGTGCAACTCACTCCAGTGTCCCTTGAAACTAACACACCACTGAATCACGTATATTCGTTTGTGGTAGTCAACACCTCAGCTGATAATCTCCGCATATCTTCGATAAGCTATCAACAATGCTTACATCGCCAATTCCAAATTTTTCTCACAGGGTGAGCCTTCCAGTTGTTGCTTCTTACGGTGCTTCCATTTGAGATATAGATTTGCACGTTTCTTTGTACTTAGCCACCCTATGAAAGAATTTATTGTCTTGGAGGACATTCATGTGCAAAGATTGAGACGTTTTCGGACATAATCATAACAAAATTTCTTAAATTATTTCTACAAAAATGAAAGCAGCCCCGCATTGTACGCGCGTTTGTTATTTAGAAACTTAGCACTGCTTTAAAGAGATGTCACATTTTTAAAATAAACGTTCAAAACAAGTATGGGCGTTGGCTAATAAACAATTTTACAAAAAACAACACTAGCCCGAATACACCATCGCACTTCCTTTACTAAACAGGATTAAACAATCAAGCATTTAAACTAAAGTGACTAATTACCCAAACTAAGACTGGATGGTATAAAAGCTTTAGGGCTGCGATCACGCAGGCGCTCTGGCGCTTGTAAAGTACCCCTGTTTTCACCTTACAGGAGATGCTTACTCAAGGCGTGTTGTTAAAATAATACAAAGCGTTACAAATAAGTGTACTACTGCTAGGAAGCATTCTAATGAAAACCCTTTGACAAACGGGAGGAAATTTTTTACGCAGATCTGAACATCCCTGGAGGATTTCATGGGCTAAGCAAATAATTTGGGCCATGCTACACATCCGATATTTCGATCATAACGTTAAACCAGGAAGCATAAACATATCATCTCTGTTACTGCCATCTGTTTTTTCCAACTGTTGTAAAGGTTGCCCCAAAGCTTCGTAATAGTACTATAGCGTAATATTTTTACTACCGCACTCGTCGCTGCCAATGCATTACCACTTTGTTTCAAACAAACAATGCGGCTCGCCATTCCTCATTACTTTGTGCTAATGATCCCGATAACTAAAGCGCTTAAAAGATGCAATGAAAAGTTGTTTCCAAGCTCACTTATGAGTAGTATCATTCTGCCACATTTTGGCTCATAATCAATAGCTATTACGATTCTTTGTTTGTGCCCGCCCAATGTGGCCTGTTTTACAGCAAAACTTCCTTGAAACGATCCGATATGTTTGTGTCTGAGAAGTTCCATCGCCCAAAGATAGAACAAAAAGCACGTTATTGTGCATGTGGTTATTTATTCCGGGTCTCTATAATCGAATCCAAACGTCTTACCACGGCGCAGTCCCGGCTCGCTGGCAGTGGTGAAATGAGAGGTAGCTACTGAGCGTCCATTGAACGTGACTCCGCATGAGTAGAACAAGTGCACGTAGGTCACCGGGAGCACTGATAAAGGCTTGCCCACCTGTCACCACAATATCGCACCAAACTATAAAAAAAAGTGAAATGAATGCAAACCCGCAACAACGGCGTTGCAGTAAAAAAGTCGTTGGTAAGCATGGGTGGCCTGTCGACTTCAAAACCATGTAGACAGACTGAAGTGCCCGAGGATTTTTTCATATCCATGGTTCCAAATATTCAGCGTCCCCTTTCCTGCCCAACCAAAATATTTTAGAAAAATGCCCACAAGTAATTAAATTTTGTGTATTTACCCCTTCCTAATGATGCTTCGACAAGTGAAAATTAAAAGCTCAGAGTACTTCACACAGAAAACAAACCCACACATATGTGTGGGCTGGGCTCCTATTCGTAACGATGCTCGCGGCGTTCACCGAGCATCGCCACGAGAGACGCGCAGCGAGCGGAAGAGCTGGCCATCGCCTTGGCCATCGTGTACCCAGAGACGACGACGGTGCTTAGCGAATCAAAGAGTGCAGTGAGCAATTTCGCCAAGGGTTGGCTGTGCTGTGAAGCGGTGCGGGTGCTCGAGCGGGTGAACATCGATGGACGCAAGGTGACAATCACGTGGTTTCCCGCCCATGCGGGGAACGAGGTATCGGTACTCGCCACCAACCACAACGAGACGGCGAACGCAGTCGCCCGAGCGAAGATTAGCTGGCCGCGCGGCAGCAGTTGAATCGTCTGCAGAGTGGTGGACCGAGACGAAGGACAGGTACGATACCTTTCAGGGTATCACACATTATTATAGAAATAGTAGGAGTATGCTGGCACCACCTCACCCCGAGCTAACCAGGGAGGAAGCGTCCACGTTCAGACAGCTGCAGACGAATTCACTGATGACCCCGGTCGTCATGAAGCACATACAGCCAGAACTCTATACGGGTGACACGTGCGTGTTTTGTAACAATGCTAGGCCCTCGACCGCCCACTTACTCTGGGACTGTGAAGTGCGACCTAACGAGGTGGCAACCAGGACAGACCTACCGCCGTGGATCCAAAAAGCAGTGCGCAGTTGTGACACGGACACCCAACTATCAGCCGTCCAGCAGGTCCTGGCGGCGCTCGAAAAGCAGCAGCGGAGCGAAAGCTGCGGGGCGATTCCCTCCCTTACGGGGCAGCGGCGTCCAACCCGTAGGGAGTAGCGAAGGGGTGGTCCGAGTAGGGGTGACGTCGGGATCGACGAGTGGCTGCAGCGGCGGGATCCGCCTTTCTAGCCCGGCCGTGGCCGACGCTGCAGCTGCGTTTGGGGCACCGCCCCCGTGAATTCCAGGTAATCGATTGCAAAATCTCGGGTTTCAGTCTTTGTAGAGCCACGTGTGTGTATTCAAGTTACGTCGCATGGGCGATTGTTGTGGGTGTCATTTAAAGCTTTGGTTTCCAATCACGTTCACGGTGCTGATTGGAGCCATTCTTTTTTCTTTGTTTGAAATTTATCTTCTACACAAGTTTGGTCTCTGATTCGGGTAGCTCATTTCGTGTCCCTTGTTGTTACTCCTAACATAATTTGTTTTACGGCCCGTTGTAGCTACCTAAGTTTTCTTTTGAGTTGTACAGTAAGGCGCCAAGTTTCAGCTCTACACGTCATAACCGGTAGTATGCACTGGTTGTAGACTTTTGTTTTGAGTGACAGAGGTAGCGTACTTTTCATTATTTGGGAGTGCTCGCCGAGTGCTCTCCAACCCATACCTATTTGGCTCCGGGTTACCCTTTCATGGTTAGGGTCAGCACTAACAATCTGTCCGAGGTACTTGTATTCTTTTGCTTCTTCTAGCGTTTCGTTTTCAAGCTCGTGTTAGGGGACATTGTTTGCATGCGTAGTTTCCATTACTTCACATTAATTGATTGATTTAGAACCAGGGCCGTGATTCCTGATTGTAGTTTCTCGTTCATTGCTTTCAGGTGTTCTGCAGTATCAATCGGCAATACTTTGTCGTGCGCAAACTGCAAATCGCTCAAGTATTCCCTGTTTTTCCTTAATCGTAAATTTTCCATGTGAAGCTTTTTTTGCACCCCCTCCAAACATGCTGTGAACAGTTTTAGCGACCTTATACCTCCCTGTGTTACGCCTTTAGGGATCGGGAATTGATCGCTCGGTTTGTTTATATATGTTGCCTTGAAGTCTTATGTAGGTCTTCTCAATTCCCTGGTCTTTTGTGCTTCTAGCATGGCTGCGGTGAGTACGGAATCAACCGCTTTCTCACAGTGTATTGATGCCACGTAATGGGGTTTATGTATTCTGTGCATTTTCCTATCGCTTGATTGAAACATGAATGTGATCCATGGTTTCCTAAACGCAAGCCTTTCCAAAACCCAACCTCATCCTGGGGTTGATCGAAATCCAGACTGCATCCTATGCGGTTATATATAACTTTGATATAAAGCTTGTACGCGAAAGAGAGTAGGATGACGGGATGTAATTCTGGAGGTCCTTGGGATCTCCCTTCTTAAAATGATAATTATTGTGGCGCTTTTCCAGGCTATGTTCACTTTTCACTCTTCGAGCATCCCAAAAATTTAACAGCGAATCTGCTCCCTCCTTCAAAGTATCTATGGTTATGCCATTGTCGGCAGTAGATTTTCCTCTTTTCATGAATTTGACAGCCTTTCCTACCTACTCTTTAGTTACTTGTGGGACATTGCAAGTTAAGCTTGTTCTCTCCCTTTATAACGTCGCTGGCAACAACGTGGTGTAGTATCGGTCTGCTATCTTTATTATTGCGTCGATGTTGTGCGTTATGTTCCTGCTCGTCCCTAAGTGTGTACATCCAGTCGCTGCCGATGGGTTTGTTTCTATTAGTTGCTTTCAAGCTTCTCCCTACTTTCACCATTTGCTCGATGACTGCCACACCATCAGATGAAAGGGGGTCAAAAAAGTGTCCAGGAGGCAACCACTGCCTTTTACGCGTGGTGACAGTTGTAGGGAGTCACACAAGAGAGTAGCGATTTGTACGACTCTCTATTTGTGTGACGAGCGAAGAAGACAAAAAAAAAAGATGCCGCCTTTCTTGGTTGCCGGAGGTGTAACGTCGGGCGTTTCATATCCCCCGCGCGCTGGCGTGTTGTAGCCGACGTGCAAGCAGATGGGAATTTTTTTCACTTGGCTATGGGCTCGGCGGTGAGGCGTCCTTTGTGTTGTGGCCATTAGCGCGGTGTTCGTAACTGCGTGGTCTCGGTGCTCGGTGTCGCGGCGAATTTACAGTGTTTTTGTCGTGCTGTACGTGAGGACCGCGTCCATTATAATGGAAGCTATACGGACGGAGCTGGATCAACACAGCATGTGCATCGGACAGAGGTAAGTGAATTATTCATCGCGGCGAAATTTTCCTACGTGAAAAAATTTCGCACGCAAACCAAGTGTGTAAGATATAGTTGCACAAATGCTATGCGAACAGGCGTATGAGAAACGTTCAACCGCATTTCTACGTGTGTAGCAGCTTTCGGACAGCGTGAGCACACAAACGGAGCAGCATGTTCGTTGGCTCGAGCCGCCGCCGAGGGCCAACCGGCGTTAAAACGGCGACCTTGAACGACCTCGTCGCTACGCGGCCGAGGCGCAGTGAAAGTTCCCTTTTGTTTCTCTAGCGCTTTTAATTGTCTCCAAAGGAGGAATTCTATGTGAGCTTTGTTGAGTTACCCTCAAGCTGACGGAGGGACGAAATTTCAACATGTAAAGAAAGGCGTAGGTGTTAAACAGCGGCTGATTTCGGTGCCCTAGCAGCGGGCGTTTCGTACAAATGCGCGACGCGTACGTATTGGTATTCGGTAAATCATTTTGCGTGTAACAATTCGTTTGACCTTGCCCGCGCAACCGCCGAAATTAGGAAGCGCGGAATGACTTGTCGCCTGTGCACGCCGCTATGCTGTTTCAGCATTCAGTAGTACACACCTTGAAACAAGGGTTTTGTAAAAACTGCCCAACAGAAACTGCCCTCCTCGAGCAAAAAGAGATCATGTTGAAACATTTTCGTCACCGCAACTGAACATTTGGCATTTACATAGATTTATCAAACGCATTTCACTCACTCCGGCACGATACGCTTCTTTCTGAATTGCACTCGTACGGCGTGCGTGGCGTGGCGTACGATCTTAGAGCCACCTACTTCCCCTATACGTGGTATTCATTGAAAACTTTAGCTCTCAATGTCTTCGCCTGGCAACGTTGGAAACGGCCACGGACATGACCGATGCGCAACGAACATGGCACGGCTTGTGCCACTGCACCCGCACGCCGAAGAAAAAAAAATAACAGCGTACGTCGTCGGCTGTGTTTCAACCCGATTCTCAACGGTGTCAACAGCGGTAGTATTAATCGCACTCACACTGAACTCGCGACATTGCTTTGGAGTAGAGTTTACTCTACCCCACAGCAGTGGGGTAGAGTTTAGAAAGTCCAACAAAGATCATTTGCTTAGCACGGACAATACCGCCATCCAGCGGAGCCTGACGTAACCAGTCACGGCTCACTCCAATGATTACCTGCATGCGTGCCTCGCCAGTGAATACAAGCTATACAAAACATATCCTTCGGATGTGCGACTATTAAAAACATTCACGACCCAATGCCTGTCCTAACTCATTGGTGCATACAAAAAACGAAGCGCCAGGGTAAGGATCATTGGGTTGGAGGGGTGCAGCTCCAAAAGTGATGGCGCCCCCGAGTAAGCTGAGATCACCTTGTGCTCCTTTGTGTGTGGCATGTGGCCACACAGAGAATAATTGGCTGGATGAGTCGTTCTCAGCAGAGGTGATTGACTCGTCATGATATAACCGCGGAAGCAAGGAGTGGACCGCCCTGTGTCACGTGAACGGATGGTGGGGTGGTCTTTACCAGCTCGGAGCAATGGACACGGGGAAGCCGTTGACGGGTTTAAAAACATACATTTAATGCACACACAAAAAAAAACCCTCACGCAAAGTACTCAATGAGTAAACTACACACAAACGATAAACACCCACATCTCTAACTAACCCAAAACACAACTCAAATACAAACCCCTAACTTCACAGCTCAATATACAATTCAAATCAAAACTCAACAGTCTCTACAATAACGTCCTACACCTTCAGTCTAAATTCTCTCATTACGTCAAGTCCTACTTGATCTCTTTCTCACTACAACTCCCTAGTTGTATCCTACGAATATGTCCCTAATGGACTGGCCTACCCCGCTGTCGTCGGTGCTGACGTGTCGCACCCGTTGCGTGGCCGCGACTCGGTGGTAGCCGTCTTCTTCTCGCTTCGGTGCCGGCGTTCGATGCGCGCGGTCACTTCTCGGACGGCGTGGGCTCCGCGCGTCCTCACTTCTTTCCTCTGTGGCTACCCCCTGGTAGCCGCCCTCGCTGGAGGTCCTTGATGCCGGCGTTCGACGCGCGCGGTCATCCCTTCGGCGGCGTGCTCCCTCTGTGGCTACCCCCTGGTAGCCGCTGCCGCTGGAGGTCTCAGGTAGGCTTGGTACGAACGTCGCCTTTCGGGGCCGTCGAGACGAACGTCGACGGAGCGTGGACGCTGGCCGCTGGTGCCCGACCGATGCCGCTGGGGCCACGAAGACACAGGTTCGTGGTGCACCGAGGATGACGGTGCCGATGCGCAGTCGGCCCGCTCCCGCCCAGGCTCAGATGGCGTGGTCGATGGCCTGGCCGCGTCCCCCTGGCTCGTTCGTTGAAGCGCACGTGCTCCGGCCGCCTCCTGGTTGTCTTCTGTTTCTTGCCTCCCCTCTCTTCTTTGTGCGCCCCGCTTTTATACCTTCTGGGCTCTCCCGTGGCGCACTCCCATTGGCTTCTCGCCTCTGCTATGTCCTTATATGGCCATCTCGCCACTTGTCCCCTGCGTGGCCTCCCCTGATTGGCCGAACAGTGTGCTGCCACCTTTTCCCAGGATTCCTTGGTGCGTCGGCGCTGGCGCTTGCTGATTGGCGCGTTCATGGCGCGCACTTCAAAATTCTCGTTCTTTTGTTCTTCCCTTCTATTTTTCGGGGGGTTTTGATGCATCCCTCTTAGGGGGTGCCCTTGATACATGACACCCTGACTCGCAGCGGAAAAAAGAAAAAAGGAGACCACCCGCCATTCATGGGTGAAGACTGGTACGATAGAGTGCCGAAAGGGAACAGACGATCTTTGTATGTGCAAACAGAACCACGTGCAAGCGGCGGTGGCAGACAGTTAACTGAAGAAAGCGATGGGTCTGCGTATTGGGCGAAACGTGTGCTTTAGCTGAATGAATGTCGTGGTTGGGCAGAGGGCCTTTGTGGATCAGGCGCAGAGCAAAGAATGCCCCTCTTCTGCGCGTCACCCCTTCATTCTTTTTCACGTTTCTGTGGAGCCCGGGGGGTCGTTGGCGTGGGATAATTGAATGGGCTGAGCATGCGCGCACTGTGTGTCCCCTTCAGAAAGCGGTGTTGCAGAGTCATTTTCTCCTCCGCGACTAGTCAGATTCATTCGGCGGTATTTTTCGCTAACTTACGAAACTTGGGCACAGGGAGTTGAAGAAAAGGGCATGCTGCGACTTGCCGAACGAGTTCAAGACTTTATCCTACACTTGAAGACTTGACGGTCACCAGCCCTGCGGTAGGCGGATGGCGCTCGCGACAGTAACAAATACCCCCGATGGCCATCTTCGACCTCGGTCACAACAAAAGCCCCTCCGTTGCGTCCACGGCCGCTGTTTGCCTGGGTGGCGGCTGCCCAGGGTAGTGTATATTCAGGGGTCTGAGTCACAAAAACGCCGACATGACAGAACGGCGCAAAGGCCGAACCACCCTTGCTTTGGGAAGCTAACACTCGAAGTGCCATGCAACAGACAAAAAAAGCCGCAATTGTAAGTCATTTTCTTCCCCTGACCCTCGATTTATCCTTGCGTGAACACTGTGTCTTCTAATATTTAAATAATCGCTTCCTAATATTTACACGATGTCAAAGTACCTTTATGTCTGCGAGCCAAACATTTATAATTTATATCTCGTTTTATTTCTAATGCAATATTTGCGTTTGAATGGGTTGTGGAAAGGAGCGCCAGCTATGAAGCGGGTAGGTAGCTTAGAATGAGGGAAAACGTAAATTCTACTCATTTAAACGCGTAATATCCTATGATGCACAAAGTTGACGAGAGTTACTCAAAGTGCATCGGACAGCATCCAGTAAACGAAGAGTTACCGCGGTCCTTGACTTACGTGAACAGTTAAAATACATGAAGAGTTAAAAATATATTTGTTATCATTGCAGTTTTAGTAGTTTCTTTCATCTACAGGCACCCAACTCCAAGTGAGGTAGCGGCTGTCGCATGGTCTGCCCGTTATCGTGACCTTTGTTACCCCATTCCACAGAACGCGATTGGGTGTAGAATGCTTATCAGCAAGAAAATTTTCATCTCCGTTTTGGACAATAGCAACTAAATGAAAAAATCTCATTCTTACGGCCTACGTCATTTTATTGCAGATGTCATACTCATCATACCACACACGTTGAAATAAAGAAAGCAATCACATGAAACTATCCTCATTTAAGGCAATGCCTGCTCAGGGTGCCCATGCGTGTAGTATACCTACTGTATCACGGGGCATATTTCCACCACGCGATGTGCGGATTTTAGGGGCGAAGCTCCTTAAGTCATGGGTCTGTCCATCCCTTGTGTCTCGTGGTACGTGACCGCCGCATGCTTTCGGAGATGTCGCAAAGTGGGCCGCGTTGCACGCGCAAGAACCGGCTGCAACCGGCAGCGCAAACTCGGCCCCGGGAGCGCGAGCTTGTCTGTGTTCGCCAACGGAGGCGCGAGCGCACGTGCACTGCGAGGGGGAGATCACGCAAGAGATCACGCCACGAACGCAGGCATTCGTTCTCGGAGATCGAACGAGACGCAAGGACCTTTGCTCGTTTCCTCTCGTCTTGTTCGGGCACAAGTTCGCCCTAAATAAAAGTTCTTTCTTTACCGTTGTGTCCCATCCTACGTGACAAATTGTGGTGGAGGGGCGGGGTAGTCCACGATGGCGCGGGGTCTTTCACCAGGTCTGGGCCTGGGAGCATTGACTCCGAAAATAAAAGTTGATTTGTACAATGTACGCACACAGTCTTACGTCTTTCTTAATGATGTAATGGGCGAACTTTCACGGGAGAGTTACGGTTACCGATGATCTCCCCCTCTCGAGCTTCGCCCCACTTATCATCATTCATTCCGTGGATATGGCGTGATTTTTTTTCACAGTTTACAACTTCATCTGGAACTAAATACCATAATAATCAACACCAATAGAGACATTAAGCCTATTTGAAGACAAAATACAACCTTGCTTAATTTTACAGAACTAGCCTTTGGTAACTCACTCAGCTACATTCCAACCCCAGAAGACGTTTTTCAACTGGAGCAATGAAACAAATATCTAAAATTTTCAAATTTCGTGCTGCAGTGACGTAATATGGGCAGGAGTGATTTAGTACAGGCCAGCACTAAAACGTAGTTATGAGTGTAACTGCACGTAACCATTGAAATGATAGCATCAATGGAACTAGATGCTCTCTACAATCGCGCAGCCATGTTGATTGGCTGTGTCTTTGGTCGTTTGACGCCAATTCACAGCCGCGCTAGAGCGGCGGGGCGCGCTGTGTTGATACCAACGCGTGCACGCCGCCGCTCTAGCCAGGCGGTGGCCAATCGTCAAAAAATCCTGTGATATGAAAGAGAAATTGCCGGAAAGTGGGTGGGAAGTGGCCGCTGATCCCAATGTTTTATTTCTAATCTCGATTATTTTTTTCAAGTTTGCGATAAGATTGGCGTCATTGTTATCGGGAAAATGCAGTCCGTTTAATGACCAAACATGTATTTTTTCTTCATAGCCTTTAAGGGCGCCTACAAACTACCTCGCTTTCTCTATGTCGTGGGGCTTGAAAACAACTTTAGCCCCCCCCCCCCCCCCCCTGAAAAAAAATCCTGGCTACGCGCCTGTCGTGGAGTGCGTGAAAGTACTACGCGTAAGTTTTTCTAGCAACATTACTTGGGATCACCACATCATTGAAATTCACAAAAAGCTTTGTACAGCTCTAGGTGCACTGAATAAATTGTCGTTATGAATAGCCTGAACGTATTAAACTAACAATTTATAACTCGTTATTCTTCGCTCACCTCACGTATGCGCATTTATTGTGGAGGGACAACGAAGAACAGTAATTTGGAGAAATTATTCCCACTACAGAAGAAAGAAGAAAGAGTAATAGCAAACTCGCCATTTATTATCGCACACTGGAGATTTCTCAGTGGTTTCGGGTTGTTAAAGCTACAAACTTCTATAAATATCCTTTCACAAAATCATACACAACTGCTATTAAAGCAGCTATGAAGACAAAACTAAAGTTTGGTTCATTCAAAACAATGCCTTGTTACAACCATACTAACACAACTTTTAACGTAAGCTGTGCTCAAATAAGTTGTAGAATTAAGAAAAAAAAGGGAAAGACCATGCGACCCACTCGCTTATTTCTCCGCAACAGAACCTATGATGTCATACCAGCCCGCTCTGCGATTGGCGGAGTCCGGAAAAAGCAAATGCAAATTAGGCAGAGCTTATAAGCTCGCCGAACGAGGTATTCGGCGCTTACATTTAAGGCACATTCTTTTAAGGCAGTAAGAATGGTGGGACCGACAGTGGAAGTTACGAAAGCACACGTAAACATAGAAGTACCAATGCGTACTGCGGTTCGTACTGCATGAACTATACTTGGTTTAGCTGCACAGGACTGCGGGGCTTTGGGGTAGTTTTAGACGACACTGGCCGGTGGACGCTTCATTGGTGCTTTACGTGACCATATTTGTCGAGCGAGCACTCTGTTTCACAAAACGATTATTTTCTAGCAGAACTAAAACAACCCAGGTTCAAATACGGTCAAAAACAAACCAGAGGCACAAAACGGCTTGTCACTGTATCGTAGCGCCATCTAGGTTCACTAACGGTAAACAAACGCTTTCCAGTCGGCTGCAGAGCGGTCGGTTCCTGTGATGTCATTGCAGACCATGAAAATACCAGGGGGCTAAAGCGAGCGCCGAGACGGTACGAATTGTGGGCGCTGACATGATACAATTCCCATGGTTGCCAGAGCAGTTGCATTCAGCCCGCCGAGAAGTTGTTAAGTAAATATTTAACAAGAACAAAAAAACTGAAGCAAAACGGTTACAAACATTTACCTCAGTAATGAATACCAGCTCTTTAAAAAAAAAGCTTTGGGAGTATAAACCTGTAATTAGAGAACAAACAGCAAGTGTGTAGTTGAGTTTTGGTTTCGATTTCCAAGTGTGCTAGAAAGTGGCGAGTCCTTGCGCCTGACTTGCGCAGAGCGCTCGTGCAGTCTCAAGTTCAGTTCAGATGTGCGTGCGTGCAAAACGTGTACAAATCGTATGGACGCTCTTAGCAACTGCCTGCGCGGGCGCCTTCGAGGCCGCCATTGGTTGCTTCACGCTAAGCACCTTATCTATTGGCCCTGACCTCGCACCGGAACAGCGGTTCCGATCTGAACGTGACTATCTCAAGTTCACTACAGGCTACGGAGAAGCAGCCAGCGATCGTTCCCGTTGAAAAAGAAATAAAAGCAGCATTTGTCATCGTTCTGTTTAAGTGTATTTATTTATGAAACTTTGTACAGTTCTCCGTGCTTCGAACTTTCGCGCAAACGACCGTGAAGGTACAAGGAAGAAATATGTAACAAATTGCCGTATCTTTTTTAATCACTGACAATAAGCGAACGTTCTCTCCTCGCGCGCTCTGTGCGGCATATTCCTGCCTTCATTCAGTCCCGCAAGATTTTCCTTGGAAGTGGTGGAAAGCACCTAGAACTTGAATAATACAGACAGAAAAGAAAACGGGACACGCCGGTGAGTGCATTCCACACACTGCCATTGGTCCGCATACTGCCACTCCGTTGGCCTGCGACCGACCGCGCTCTTTCGTTCCTGTACTTCAAAGGGACCGCGACTCACCGGCAATATCAGCGTTGGCCCATGCGATAACGTTTCTTTGGGGGGTGGGGTGGTAATAAAGGTTTAAGCTTCACTTAAAAAGCGCTGTTTCTGTCGTGAACGCTCGACAAAAACTGTGGAGCACGCTAGGGAGCACATGAGGTTGTCGTCTGCTCGTGGCGGTTTCGGGGCGCTACATGGCCCCTTCGTGCGTAGTATGCAAAACGAAAGCTTCAAAGGAGTTGGACGTTTGACTTCACACGAGAGTATATGTTTGTTTCTTGGCACGCTCAGCATTGCGAATTTTTTACTTCGGTGTTTCTCTGCAGCATAACTGCGCGTTTTCGTTTTATCATATACCACCGGCAGAAATTTTTTGTGTGCTTTTATTCCAGTATTCAATGTAACATATCGCAGTTTCCTTGTTGCGGAATGCAATCCATAGCAGCATCGCTATAAGCAGCTAATGTATCTCAAATATTACGTTATAGGCAAACAATTCCTACATGCGTACGCATTGAGTTAATATATGCTGGCAGCAAATATAGACAGAATATTTTTCTCCGGTGAAGCAAATCAATAGGTTAATTCTGTCTCGCGGGTACCGATCGCGTGGAGGACGGAGCGAACTAATACTTGCGAGGAACAAATTTATAACTCTACAGAGAGAGCGCCCATGAGTGAGAACTACAACTAGAAACCGAACACAGTGTACGCAAACCGATAGACTGTGCATTACTGCAACTCAGAGGAGAAAAAATAGGGACAGACACACATACCAGGAACTTTATTGTAAAAAAAAAGAGGGAAGAAAAAAAGCTGCTGTTGTCGGTGCATATTTTGCGAAATCTAGTACATCCGTGACAACAAAAGAAAGCGAACAGTGAAGATAAAAAACGCATGGCGATGACCTTATTGAAATTTAATTTTGGTGGTCAAAAGTGTGTATACATGGCCTACGTTGCAGGCTCGATTAATTGAAAGCACGTTTCTGTCTGCCACTCACCGTTGTCATGCTTTTAATAATAATTTATAACAATGCAAATACACAGAAAAAATGTTTTCATTGTCTTCCTTGCTCTTCGCAAATGCGGGGTGTTTAAAAATGTGGTCAGTTAAAAACAATCATTGCAACTTATACTTTGTTTAACTGAGGTAAATATATATATTTTTACCTAGCATCCCACTTCCCTTAACGCCCAAAATTTTTAATAATAGTAATATTAAAAATAAATAACAGCTAGAAAAGACGAAGGACAAGAAAACTGAATGCTACGCACTACATATTCGCCCAATTCTCCAGTTGCTAGTTTCTGCCCAATTTGTTATCGACCTAGACGTACATATGGAAAATATTAGCTTACAGCTTCAAATTGGGCACCTACGTGCCAAATCAACGTAAAACGAGCGTCTTCCCATTGATAATGTGTGCATCCTCTACGTGTTGCTGGAAATAAAATCCGTCACCTCGTGCAATAAAATGTCAAAAGACAGGTTGGATCATGTTTTGTAAAATAAAAGGAATCTATGCCAATGTTTAATTCCACTGTTAGGTTTGGTACCATATATCAAATTACCGTTTCAAAAGAGGTAATGTACACTGTTGCATATCACGTTAAGCAAAAATAATGGAGAGGAATAACGGCTTTCTTTAATTACTTTCTTATGCGACTCACTTCATTCAACCATACCCTTTGCACACTTTGGCATAGAGAAAATAAGCCTATAGATTTTTTTTTTCAACTGAACGATCTCCGCACGTCCTATTGTGAGCTGTGATTTGTTTGTCGCCGGGTTTTCCTTTCATTTTTCTGAATTCCAAAAAACGCAGCAAAATCAATCAAGTGTGAAAAAAGACATCTTTAAACATTCAGAAAACACATAGCTGCTCTTTCTGTCCGTCCAAACAAAAAATGCAAATACCTTGGTCAGCCGCAATATGCAATATGCCCACATGCAATTTTGAAAAGAATGCTCAATGGCAGAATGAAACGGCACTCTTTCTGCTTGCAGTTTTCCTCGCCCCAACAAGTCATTGCTCCAAAGGTGGCTCACTGCCACTGGGATACCTCTGGCTTAACTGCACCCAAGGCACTCCGTTTGTTCCAAGCGTTTCGCAGCATCATGCTTCTATAAAAGTCATCGCAGGCGAACTTTGAAAACAGATGCTGTGCCGCCAATCTCTGTAACTGGCCCATCCCAAACGGCAAGTACTAGAACTCTGTACTTATGTGCATGCAAAACCTTCCTACAAGCTACGACAAGGTACCATCAATAATTCTGACGTTCCAAGAAATATATACTTAGTCCGCTTTCTCACTGCTGATAGCAACTCAAATTGCTGAAAGTCTAGTATTATACTAACCTTTTTATGTATAATATTTAAGCTTGGCTCCCTTTGTAGCTGATTCTTTGTGTAATATTTGTTTAACTTTTTCCTAATGCCCTCATGGGCCCTTAGGGTACTCAAGTAATGTTTACTTGGCTGCAATGCAATGCAGGTGAATCAATAAATCTCGCACAGCTTGGTTACTGTATCATTCGTTGCAGGAAGCACTTATTACACCCAAACATTCCGGGCGCACAGGAAGGCCGACTTCTCCTAGGACGCCAGGGAAGTGTCGACAAGTAAGACCTAGTCAGCGAAAGAGGGTATTGCTCCAAGTGACTGTGCCTGTCATTGCAAGGGGCACCCAGTACACCTCGCTCTGCAAAGCGTACAACGTCAACATCCCCCAGGACGCCACAGCCACGCTCATGCACACATGTGAGACTCGGTCAGAATGAAAATGTAGGGCTCTATGTGACACAATCTTTTTCATTACAGAAGGCACCCACTACGTCTGGGATGGCAGGGCAGCATACATCCCCCCGGACGCCACACGCACAGGTAAGTCTCGGTCAATAATGGATAGTAGGGCTCCAAGTGACCATCCACGTCGCAGCTGGAGACACCTACTACGCCTCCATCTGCCAGGCGCACCGGGAGGTCAACAACCCCTAGGTCACCACACAAGCGATTAAAGGCGCGATGCAGTCAGAATGATAATTGGGAGCTCTAGGTGAAATATTTTTCATTGCAGTTGGACACTTACTATGACTGGGCGTGCAAGGCATGCAGGACAGTCGACATCACCCAGGCCGTCGCGCAAATGCGCACAGGTGAGACTCAGTAACCATCAGAATGTGGAGCACAAGATGACCTTCACAATCATTGCAGGAAACACCCACTACGCTGGGGCTGTCAGGCGTGCAGGACGGCAGACATCCCCCCGGACGCCACACGCTCTGGTCAGGCTCGGTCAATGTTGGATAGTAGAGCTCTATGTCACCATCTCCGTCACTGCAGGAGACACGTACTATGTCTCCATCTGCCAGGCGCACTGCGCGGTCAACACCCCCAGGACGGCACGTTATTCCGTAATGATGCAATGCAGTCAGCGTTGAAAATGCAGTGATGCAACTGACAGTATTTTTCATTGCAGGATACACCTATTACGACTCGGCCTGCCAGGCGCACTCGACGGTCATCGTCTCCAAGAACGGCAGTCAAGCGTGTGCAGGTGAGACTGAGTAAGCACGAGAATATAGCACATTATGTAACAACCTCATTTCGGATGTCTCCTACCCCTAAAGTTGCTGCAGGGACCACAAGGTCAACTTCTTCAAGAACACCCCGTAAACGCAGAAAGGTGATAGTTATTCAGTATAAGAACGTAGTGCATCAAGTGATAATGTCCTTCATGCTAGGAAACACTTACTGCTGCTTCGGGACCCCCACCTCCGGCAGTGCCAAGACGGCTAACATACCCCGTGACTGCCTCAAGTACAAGCAAGGTGCATCTAAAAGCATGTGATTTTGGGCTGCATCCGGCAATGTTTAAATACTGACAAATATTCTTACTTAGTACAGCAAGTGCGTACTCCTCGGTATTCAGGCACCAGCACATGTGATCACAAGTACTCTGCACCTTTCACACCCAAGACAGCTTTCCAGCAAGCAAGAAAGAAGTACAGTGCTCTAAGAAGGAAGCTATACTCCACCACACAACAGCTTACAAGGAAAAAACGGAGACTTCTGAACCTCACAGCACTGATCACGGAGATGAAGAAGAAGCCAAAACAGACGACTGGGCGAGTTGGTACATGGTCTTGCTTGGTAACAGCGCAAATAAAACAGGACACAAAAGGAAGAAGGAACGGACACGGCGCTGTGTCCGTTCCTTCTTTTTTGTGTATGCTTTATTCGCC
>JABSTR010001256.1:0-82662 GCA_013339765.2 Haemaphysalis longicornis
CTTCATCTTTTGGATGAGTGTGTGTCGTTTGGTGGAATGTGCGGTTTCGGGGCTACCCGAAACGGAGCTTTGGAGCAGCCATCGCATCTTAGGGCAAACAATGGCTCCTGGGAATCCTGGGATCCACATCACGAATTGTCCTCGTCTCCCAGACCCGTCACTCTGGCATTTCCTATGCCACCGATGACGAAGACGTCGAGGGCTGGCTCAACATCTATGATCGTGTCAGTGGGCGTAACTGGACAATCATGCTTGCCAATGTGGTATTCCACCTGACTGAAAAAGCGAAGACGTGGTACCACTCCAACGTGGCGCAGGTGTCCAGCTGGGAAACTTGAAAGGAAAGAGTACGCAGATTGATCGGCAAACAAATCGGACGTCAAATAGCTTCAGAAAAGGACTAGCTGTGCGTGCTCAAACGCAAACGGTGTTTTACGTGTCCGACATCCCGGATGTGTTGTCCCTCTGCATGACGGCTGACGCCCAGATGACCGAGTCGGACAAAAAAGGTCACGTTGTTAAAGGAATTGCAAACGATGTCTTCAACCTGCTCATGTGGAAAGACTGCACGACTGTTGACGCCACCATCAAAGAATGTGAAAAATTCGAGCAGGCCAGAGGCCGCCACATCGTGTCGCCATTCACCAGGCTGCCAAAAGCTGCTCCGGCATCTTCGTGCGAAGAACCCGTACTCCACTGCGACCTTCCCTCTTCGGACGGTAGCGGCGATGCTCCCGGTAACCTCACCTGCATGATACTAGTGATACGACGTGGGCCTGAGGCTATGGCTCCAGCTGCCACTTTCTAGTCCGCGCCTCACAACAACCAGCTCTCCATATCGCGCATAGAAGCGGTGGCACGCCACGAAATTGGGTGTACGCTGCATCTGTGCCGTGACTCATCCCATCCTTCACGAAGCTGCGCCACTAATGACAACACCCAACGCTTATCAGCCGTCCAGCTAGGAGGATCCAGCTGATTGGAGGACCCGACCCGGGATGACAAGCGAAGCTGCTTCAGCTGCCGCCGGGTTTGCCATGTTGTGCGCTACTGCCGAAACCGCTGGCTTCAGCCTGCCCGTAGCAACTTCCCTGATTTTCAGTATGCAAATGTAGGCGACCGTCCACACCGGAGTCGTAATCAGCAGCAGCCCACCAACGAAGGCTTTTTGACCTCTCGCTTTAACGCCCCCCCACCCGCAACGTCTCCAGTCGCGCTCGCCGCCTTCCCACCGCGTTACCTTTCCTACCAACTGCTCCCCATTCTCGCCAGAAAACTAGGACATGCAGCGCCTGGAGGTGACGCTGCATTAACGACTCGGCCCGAAAACCCTCTACTGACGCTACCCACTCGGAAGAATCTGCTCTACGCTCAGGTAGACAGCTTTTCTGTTCGCGCACTTGTTGACACTGGAGCCAAAATTTCTGTATGGACGCACACACCCGCCGTCGCCTGCGTAAAGTCTTCCCGCCTTTTCAAACCCCTTACTTACCTGTCGCCGACGGAAGCGTGTCGGTCGTTTCGGGACTATGCACAACTGTTGTGGAAATTTCTGGCCATCAAACTCCTGTTCTGCTTGCCGTCTTCGAGTAGTGTTTTAATGAACGTAACCTTGGAATCGACTCTCTTGTCAGGTCATACTGCCCTTATCGCCCTGTTCTACAGGTTTGCTGCATTTTTGTGCCCTTATGCCGCACTTTTATTGCGCAGAAGTTTGACTGCCTCCAACAGCAGCAAGTTTGGTACCTTTGTCATCAAGACCACGAGTTCCTAGTGGCCATAACGTCGTTTGGCCCATACTTCCCGTGCTGCTGGCGAGGGACGTCACCCTTCCTCACACCATTAGACATTTGCTGGTGGCCTGATATGCTTCCCTTTTGTGAACTTCGACCGGAGAACACAAATTCTCCTCAAAGAAATTTCACTCGCCATCCTGTGCCCTAAGCAGTACTATAAACCTCTTTGTCTTTGGTAGCCGAAGCACCATCTGGCTTGCTTGAGGTCAAGGGGACCCCCACTCCTTTAAAGCCGCATGGTTGGCTCACCAAAATGATTACCCCCCCCAACTTTCTGCTGCAAAAGCTACAGAGCTCCGCTGTGTGTTCTGCAAGCACATCTTTGATTTGGACAACCACCCCGTGGGCCAGTCTGCTGATGTCAAACACCGTATAAACACTGGTGATTTTTCGCGCCTTGTTTTGTTTTCTTGTGAGTGGGGGGGGGGGGTTCTTCACACGCTCTTTTTTAGTTTGAGTGGGTTTTCTTCCGTAAGGGTGGTTTAGGAGTTCCTTATAGGTCACCAAAGCACTGGCTCAGCTGCCTGCGGTGAGCTAATTTGAACGTTTGTTTGTACAATTGGTCCACTTTAAGGTTCGTTTTGCTGTTATTTATTTCAGCTCGGGTAGTTGTGTAGGTAGGTTCTGGCTTTGATATAATCTACGTAGCTAGACCAGATGACGGCTGGCTCAGCTCGCATCATCATCATCATCATCATCATCACCAGCCTGTCTACGCCCACTGCAGGGCAAAGGCCTCTCCCATTATTCTCCAATTACCTCGGTCCTGTGCCAACTGTGACCAATTTATCCCCGCAAACTTCTTGATCTCATCTGCCCATCTAACTTTCCTGCCGCCCCCTGCAGCGCTTGCCTTCTCTAGGGATCCACTCTGTTACCCTTAATGACCAGCGGTTATCTTGCCTTCGCATTACATGCCCTGCCCAAGTCCCATTTCTTCTTCTTTAATTTCTACTAATATGTCTTTAACACCAGTTTGCTCCCTGACCCACCTCCGCTCTCTTCTTGTCCCTTAATGTTACACCTGATCATTTTCAGCTCCATTGCCCGCTGAGTCGTTCTCAATTTAAGTTGAACCCTCTTAGTGAGCCTCCAAGTTTCTGCCCCGTAGGTGAGTACCGGTAAGATGCAGCTGTCATACACTTTCTTCTTCAACGACAATGGTAGGTTGCTATTCATTATCTGATAATGTCTGCCATATGTACCCCACCCCATTCTGATCCTTCTAATTATCTCTGCCTCATGGTTGGGAATCTGGGGTCACAACTTGGCCTGAGTATATATATTCGCTTACCCACTTCCACTGCCTCGCCATCTATCTCAAACTGCTGTGCTGTCCCGAGGTTATTGATCATTACTTTAGTTTTCTGCATATTAATTTTCAGGCCCACGGTTCTACTCTGTTCGCCCAGTGCGGAAGCATGCTTTGCAATTCGTCCCCCGAGTTACTTAGCAAGGCAACGTCATCAGCAAATCTGAGGGTTACTGAGGTATTCTCCATTAACCCTTACTCCCCACCTGTTCCCAATCCAACGTTCTGAATACTTCTTGTAAGCATGCTGTGAATAACATTGAAGAGATTGTGTCTCCTTGTCTGACACCCTTCCTTATAGGTATTTTACTGCTCTCCTTATGGAGGATGAT
This sequence comes from Haemaphysalis longicornis, assembly GCA_013339765.2. Classification (NCBI taxonomy): domain Eukaryota; kingdom Metazoa; phylum Arthropoda; class Arachnida; order Ixodida; family Ixodidae; genus Haemaphysalis; species Haemaphysalis longicornis. The sequence continues at coordinate 3,441 of JABSTR010001256.1, forward strand.
GGTAGCTGTAGACCCATTATAGATATCCTCTAGTATTCTTACATAATGCTCATCTACCCCCTGGTTCCGTAATGCCTGAATGACTGCTAGGGTTCGACCGAGTCAAAAGCTCGCATAACCACGTCTATATGCCTCCGCGGCTACAAAATATGACATCCTCTCCGTCTCATAGCAGATGACGTTATTCAGCAAGCTCCCTTCGATACGATACAGCAACTGGACTGGTCTTCGTCGCCCGAAGCTTTGCCCATCTGGGTCGTCTTGTACTGAAACTGGTTTTGTGTTCACAACTGCATCTTCATGCATAGGAAAACTGCGTCACTCTCTAACTTCTTTCTGTCGCTTGTCCTGGCTTGGACTGCGATAAGTGATTGTTTCCGCTTCCTGCGTTCGGAAAAGCGTCTTCAACCAACTCACCTGGTGATGCGTGTCGTCATCAGCGCTTCTCACTAATTTTAGCACCCTTCTCAAGGATGCGTTCACATAATACTAACCTCGCAGTTTAAGTTAACAATTGGCGGTAGGAATAGGAGCAGCCGTAGAACGTACTGCGGTGGTACTCCTTTCAACATGCACTGGCGTTCCTCTCCCAGGCAATCGCAGGAGGAGATCGTGTGGCCGAATAGCGAGCTTTTTGAATGCTGTGCATGGTGTACAACACCATTCACTGAATATTGGTAACGAAAGCACGGCACGACCATAACCATGCAAAGCTATTTCATTTGTTGATGTGGGAGCGAGCGTATGACCATAGCTCATGGTGCAAGGCCACAAAGATACGCCGGCTCTTAAGTCGACAACAACGACTTCTATAATTGTGCCAGTCGCAGAACTGTGCGAACTCCGGAGGGGAATGGCAGAACGTCCCCACAACTTTTGTGAAAATATCTGCTGGTATAGCGCACTTCGAAAAGCGCTAACGCGACGGGGACGAAGAGATAAGCACGAAGCAGACGCTGATTATAAATCAAGTTAAAAAAAACACATATACACATACATCTTGTCATTCGCAATGACTGCGCATATCTGTAACATAGCTGCAAATTTTTTTGGGTCGCCCTTACCCACTCACAACTCTGGACAAAGCAAACCAACTGCCTTCTCTGACGGTGATAGGGATGGGTGGCTTATGCAATGCTCTGTCAATCATTAAATGCATAAAGCTCCACCACTTCTCTTGTTGTTGTTGGCGCGCAATACACGGGGTAGTCGGCGAGGTGCGTGAATATTAGACCCTGAGAGCATCTTTCGTCGCTGAAAAGTAGGCCCTGCGGACACCTTTCAGCCCATAGAAAAACATTGGTCGCCATCCCCCCCTGTGAAAGTGGATGTCCAGCAAAGCTGTTGTAAAACACTACAAATGCTGGTAGAGGATGGTATGAAATGTTTCTCATCGTCCCGGCGGGCTTGTCGCTTGCGCTCGGCTAGTGTCACTAGATCAGCATTTCCTGATCGCTATAATATCATTTCCCCCGCTCAATACGGTTTTCCGAAATAATCAATCAACTGAGTTGGCATTGCTTGATCAAAAAGAGTTTATCATGAACAATTTAGAAAACAACAATGTCGTTCTAGGTATTTTCCTTTACTTCAAAACAGCATTTGATTACGTAAATAACGATATTTTTTTTATAAGCTACATCGGTATGGATTTCACGGAAAAGCTCATTCTCCTACCTGTGCCATCTATCGCAGCTCGTTGAAATCAGAGAATACATTTCAACAACTAAACCAGTTAAGTGTGGCGTGCCACAGGGTAGCATTTTAGGTCCGTTTCTTTTCATTTTGTACATAAACAAGATTCTTAACATCACGGAAACAGTAAATATATTATATATGCCGATGACACAAGTTTATTTTTTGCCGGTTGCTCAAGCACTGATTTCGCAAATCGCGCATATAAGACTCTTGGATGTATTAGCAGCTGGGCATCCAACAATAATTAAACTGAATGCTAGCAAAACAAGAGCAGTACTTTTTCATCCACGTCGTAAAATCAGCGCAGTTGAACCTATTGTAATCAGTTGAATGGTAACCTATTTGTATTGTAACCTATTTGAATCAGTTCAATTGTAACCTATTGTAACCAGTTGAATCCGTTCGATGTTTCAAAACATTAGGTGTATAATTTGAAGAAACTAGGTCATGGAATAAACACACTGACTATTTAATCCAGAAATTCTCCCAGGCAACTGGCCTTATACGCCGTTATTTTTGTTCTTTTCCAGTCTCACTTAAGTTTCTACTTTACAACTCTATTTTATATTTATATTTTATATATTATATTTATATTATATTTTATATATTTGTATATATTTTTTTATTTTATATTTATTACGGCGTACTCATCTGGGCTACCACAACTCCGAAAAATATAGGAAAAAAAAACCAGTTTTCCAAAAACGAGCTATTCGACTAGTCAGCAAGGTCGGGTGTCTTTCTCCTACACAAGAACTATTTAAAAAGCACAATGTTATTCGCATGGAGTCTATTTACAGTTATAAACTTTGCCGATGTTACAAACAAGCAGTAGTAAATAACGGTTCACCAATAATCTAGCCTGTCTAGACAAGCTCTCCGATATATTCTACTCGCAATCCTGAAACCTGGAAAGTAAAAAAAATGCGAACAAATTACGGAGAACAAATGTTGCGACACAGATTGCCGCCTTTACCCAATAATTATCAAGACAGTTCTACCATCTCTATTAACCATCTACGTAGCATCTTTACACTTAAGTCATGATGTTGTTATGAGGATAAGTTATCCCTCTTTCTCGCTATTGTATTCGTAAGCTTACTACTTTTCCAAACCCTGCTCAGTATATATTTTGAGTGCTGTTTATAGTCACCGCATATATTGTATATACGTTGCGTTTTTTGTTTGTGTTGATTTTACGTTTTTGCGTTTTTTGTTTGTGTTGATATAATTTTCTTATAACCCCCGGTCGTACTTCTCGTGGCAAACATCATCGAAGTTCAAGACGCACTCCTCATCACTTGGCGCTTGAGTGACATTTTATACCTGTTTTTTTGACGCTGTATATTTGGGTACAGCTCGATAAAGTACTCTACACACCATCACAGCTCGATAATGTGAAGTGCTAGGGGATGTGCAACACTATGTAATGATTTGCCCAGAGCATGCTGAAAAACGGACGGCAAGGCCCTCAGCGGTGCGAAAGTTGGCAGCCCCACGTACCACTCTGGACTACACCGTCTTGCCGACTGGACATTGCATGCTGCGCCAGCAGGTGTTGCGCCTTTTTGTTATCTTCCTTGAGGAGACGGGACTGGCGGGCTCGTGGTGAAGTGACTATAATATTGACTCATAGGGTGGGGCTCGGGCTGAGCCATTGCCCGCATATCTTGCCAGGCTAATACCGCCGTATCCAACCGAACAACAACCACCACCACCACCACCACCACCACCAGTGAATGCATAGTAGCCTTCCCCTTAGAAACGTATCGGGTCGATTTGGGAACTTTCAGCTTGCTGAAACAGAAGAAGGACTTAGACGAGCGGCAAAAACCTTTGCTAAATGTCCTCCTTGCATCGCGATAGTGATGGACAAAAGAAGAAAAGATGCAAGGGGAAAATGATGGTGACCATAATAATAGAAGACTTTTGGAAACTGCACACCAGTGCTTCTACATTCATTGCACCATAGCGGGAGAGTCTGTTTACGGCTCGTTCCGTCGCATCACACAAATTGAAGTGTTGTTCCAACATACATAACCTAAACAAACGAAACATATAACGTAACTGCGCCTAACCTCAACCAGCTTAAAAGTAATATAAACCTAAGTGAACGCAGTAGGATTTATTTCAATTCGAGTTTTTGTGTCGTTTTCGCTTTCCCCAGAACAGTGCCATGCGAGGGAACGACCTGCAAAACGACTCTACATCACAACGAGTGTTAAAAGTGCTCGCAACTTTTTCATCATATTCTGCCTTACAGCCATTTGTCAGTGGGTAAACATTGGCCTTTAGGAGAAGCCGAATGCCATTGTGCGGCTGACCCTTTCTACAGCACGTCTCCTTGGGCCCGCATGTCTGCGTTACGTAAGGGAGGATAAAGGGACACTGAAGCACCCGTTTTGCTTTCACTGCGTAGACCAGCTCAAATGAACATACTTTTCATCGTTTATCCGGCCGATATGGCGGTATTTAGTTTATAAAACCTGAGCGAAGAAAAACTACCATGCGTGGTTTGCGGTGGCTGCGCCAACTAACCGCAGTGACGTCAGGTAGAGGTGCTACGGGGTTGGACGATGTCCAAGCTTACTATTCAAACACGTTTCGGTTTCGGTTCTGTGAAAACATATACTGAAAGTCAGACGGTATCGTTGGATGGGCATTCGCGATATCTCAATAATCGCCATATCGCGCTTCTGTCATGCTGTCGGCTGTAAAATGCCCCAGATAAGCCTACCAGGACTGCTTCGAATCTTAGCAATCACTAGCCCAGGCCTACGCAGTCGATGAACGCCCTCCGCGGCGTCACCGCAGACGCTCAATTGCCATGCGGTTTTTCCCCATCTCTAGAGCTTGCCCCGCTCATGCCTGTATCGTAGAAAGCGTGTTTTGTACCAGGCCAAGGGTACAGCACGCCAGCAGCACGCCAACGAGAACTCCCTAGCGCGTCAGTTTGCAGCGAGTTCGCAGAAAGCGCGCAGACGGACGACTGCACGCGTTCTGCGAACTCGCTCGTGGAACAATGAACGTTACTGCCCAACAATGGGGATTTCAGTATACAAAAGGTCGGCCGAAAACGATGAAATCATTTACAAACTCGAAACAAAAAAGATGTACCCTCTGGGATTCGAACTTGCGACTTGCGAAATAACATATCTAGCGCTCCAAACCAATCGGCAACGAGCTTCTTTTTCTTTTTTTGCCTGCTTTGGCCCATAAAAAACACAGTCACACATTCATGAAAGCCGTAAAACCTGATTTGGTTGATGTCACGTATTCAAAAGTCCCTTACGTGAACCAAGGATTCCATGTCTGCAAGGCATTCTGGCGGATACGACACATATTTTCCATTTCCCACGTATGCACTCGTTGCCTGTCTGAAATACTGTCTGGCACTTCGTGCACCGATGTCCGAGTACCTCGCGGCCATTCTTGCCTTCCAAATAGAGCTCAATCCAACAAGCATGGCCAGGTCATAATGCATGCCATCCTCGCTTTCAACAGACAAGTGCCCTATGCCTTGGGCATCCACAGGCACACACTTTTCAGGGTTCGTTGGAGCGCATCCCACAGGAACACAGAACCACAACAACCGATTAATACATGCTCAATGGTTTCAGCTTTTTTGCATATCAAACAGCCAATTCCCCAAGGAATGAAGAAGTCTTTCTCTGCCATCCACGTCGTTACAGAGAGGGTTCCAGCATGCACTGGGACACAGGCCAGCGCTGCCAACGGTGCAAATGTAAGGCATTTTATGTATAAACAGTTTACGTTTTTATTTAGTTTGAGCATTTCAAGCAGCTTGGATGACTCTTTGGAGTATAGCGCTCATGCAGCTCGCGTCCCAAAAATTTCCAAAATATAGACGTAAAAGCGTTCGCAGATGTGTGGTCGTGCTGCTGACCACTATGCTTGTTCACCCAGAGCAAAAAGTGCTTCGTACACCCTAGTTTTACGCTGTACGGTAAACGTTTGAGCAGATTTTATTTCCTTTGTTAAATTAACTTCGCTGACTCATCTCCCGCCTTCAATTGGCCTTAGATTTTCCTACTAGTGTACCATTCAGCACCGCTTGTGTGGGGCGACCTGGAGTTGGAGCTTGGTACAGTGCACAAACTAACAAACATAGGCAAGGCACACTCTCCAATTCACAAACGAGTTGTGACTTAGTTTCAACTGAGCGAATGAATTGCTCCGACCCGTTGGTGGCCGGCGGACTAAATGCTGGGCCGACTGACATAGTCGGAAGTTCAGCGAGCCGTGCAGTAGCTCAGCCAACTGCCAGCTCATCTCCTCCTGACGTCACACGAAAACGCCAGAGAAAATGGGCTAGGATGCAGAGACGAGGACAGAATTTTCGATTTGATTTTTCTACAAAATAAATTCACGTAAACGCACCCAGAGTGGTCAAAATATGGCCCAGGGATTCCGGAATACAACATGCTCTAGTAATTCCGCAATGTTTACAAATCCCTTCAGTGTCCCTTTCAGAGTGTGTTCAAGCTTATATTTTGGCGACATGTAGCCTGAATCTCTGAAGCGGTCGCACTAGTGTAATTCGGGTTGGTGTCTCGCTTCACCTCGCTTTCATTTCACGCCCCTATTTTAGCTTCAAGACAATTAATTGAATTGCACCCATATAAACTCCCACCGGAGCGCAGTCGACGCTTTTTCCTGACCAATCCCGTGCTATGGAGGCGAGTGGAGATCGTCAACATCATCAAACATCACACTCAAAGGCCACTGCACCAGCCCGTTTCCTGCGCTGGACCCAGGCGACGCTGTACGACGGCTTATCCTCGAGGGATGAGCGGTGCGAGGAGGAAGCGGTCGTGGAAAGGCGCACAGCTGGGTGGACCGAGAGCGGAATCTTCCAGAGTTGGCCAGTCTGACCCGCATGCCGATGTCGACGTCTCGCATCCCAGCGCCACGCTCAAGCGACGCCTCGTGGCCGTTGACAATAATTCCGAGGTGCGTGTCTCACTTCCCTCTTCTGCGTTGTCATAACACTTACGCCACACAGCTCATATACCCGTTCATTAGGCTACGAAGAGAAGGGGTTGAGTTCTGTACCGCGCATTAACCATAGCGCGGAGAAAATGGGCACACGAGAGAGGGCCCTCTCCCTTTCACCCAGCAGCTCAGCAGTGAAGTGACTGCAGAAAGACGCGTACAGGCCTTTTTCTATCCACTAGCGGTTTTGTAGCGTGAGCTACACTAGCCGAGGTTGAGCAGTTTCGCGTGGCTACTGGAGAGCCTGCTACGCATCTCACGGTGACGTCTCACGGCGCACAGCTGGCGTGACGGAGGCGCCGCCGCCGCCACTGGACTGGACTGCACTGGATTGTATTGGATTGAATTGAATTGGAATGAATTGGATTGGAAATCGTCTTAGAAGCAGTAAGCATGATAATCAGCTAGTCCTAGACAACCAGGAAACCTAAGAATAACCAGCTGAACTTTAGCTCACACAACGTATATCCTGGCATAGGCGAGCTAAGCCACTGCTATTTTTGTCAACACAACAACATCAATCAGTTTCTGTTATGGGAGGCAACACTGTCCACCTCCGAGCCAGAGATCCAGAAGGATTTAACCCCTGGGGCCCGGAAAGATTGAAGGAGACCCTCTTTGGACGAAGGTTTCAGCTTATCCCTTTTGAAGTCCTCAATAAATGCTTCCTTCTCACTCTTCCCCTTACAGATAATTAGCACGGTTTATTTCTTTTGTTTGCCGTTGGTTAACTGTTTTTATAGTATTTTAGAAATATTTTTGTATCTGAATTTTGCGTTGTTTGGTACATTTGGGGTCGAATTGCAGAGGACGAAGCAAAGAGCCGCTTAAAGTTTGCGGCTCTCCGTATGTAGTCATTACCTGAAGAAGAAACGATTCTTACATATCGAATTGTTCTACGAATAAACTGGAAGACAAGGCGTGCTCTTCTCACGTGGAAGCGCGTTGTCTTAGACAGAAATTTGGCAGGTTCCCGTAATTGGTGTACATAGAAACCATCTCCTTTCCCAGTCTTACCTTGGATATATGAACTGCCGAGGAAGCTTTATAGCCTTCAGTAATCTAGGTCTGGTCGGATGTTTTTTAAGAAACTCAAATTAGCGATTATTGTGGCTGAATTTTTTTTTTGTTTCAAGCCCAACACGAAACAAGGTTTTCTCTACGCCGTTGCGTTGCTTGATTCATGCTTCATTCACTCCTGTGATGAGTGGATAATGCTCATGGGGGACGCAGTGCTTGTCCTGCTCGCACGTTTAGTGAAGGCACCTTTGGGCAAGCACGCCTGAAGCACACAAACTAACTCTTAAAGGGGTCCTGAAAGGCGTTTTTAGCACGCTAAATGAACTAGCGCCATCGTTAGGTTGGGGGGTCTATGCCATCCTATATTTTTCACAACTCGGGAAAATATAGGAAATGTGCCAGTTTTACAAAAACGAGCTAATCGCCTAGTCAGCAAGGTTTCGTATTGTTCTCCTACACGAGAACTATTTAAAAAGCACAATGTTATTCGCACGGATTATATTTACAGTTTTAAACTTTACTGATGTTACAAACAAGCAGTAGTAAATAACTACTCACTAGTTAATCTACCTGGTTTACAAAAGCTCGCTTCGATATATTCTACTCGCAATCCTGAAGCCTGATAAGTAAAAAAAAAATGCCGGAAAAATTACGGACAACAAATGTTGCGATACAGATTGCCGTCTTTACTAAATATTTTTCGAGAAATTTTGACCATACCTTTAACCACATACACGACATTTTATGCTAAACTCATGATGTTGTTATTTTCGTCTTCCTCGCCACTGTATTTGTAGGTTCGTCTTTTTCCAAAAGCTGTTTACGTTGCATTATCAGTACTGTTTATAGACGGTATTCGTTGAAAAGTTTAGCGGTCAATTTCTTCGCTTGGCAACACTGGAAACGGCCACAGACATGGCCGATGGGCCACGTACACGGCGCTGCCTGGGCCACTGCGGCCGCATGCCGAAGAAAAAAAAGACACCAGCGTGCGTCATCTGCTCCGTTCCAATCCGATTTTAAACTGTGGCGCCAACAGAGATGTTATTAATCACACTCATAGTGAACTCGACGCAATACTTGGTGTTCGGCGAAGAGTTCGTAACGTGAAACACAGTCATGTGTTTCACAGTCGTGCTTAGCACGGACAAGTGCCGCCATCCCGCGGAGCCCGACGTAACGAGTGACGGCGCACTAGAGTGTACTAGAAGGAGTTCTAGTACACTCTAGTACACTCTAGTACACTTCTAGTACACTCTAGGCGCACCGTGCCTCCGCGATTTGCTGTCGGCGGCGCGCAACGGCTCGGCCGCCTGTAGCCGATCGCGGAGGCCACGGGCGCACTCACACAATTGCATGGAGGAGAGAGGGGTGCCTGATCTGCGGGCCGTGCGCACAACGTCGCCTAGCAGCAGACGCTTGGCCACAGATATGGTGGCGCACACTTGGTTGCCTGCATGCATTCCACGCCATTGAATACCGAGGATAGTCACTGTATATATTGCATAACCCTTGCGTTTTTTGCTTGTATTGATTCGCCGCTTGCCGCCTCTCGCACCGCGGGGATGGGGCTAGTCAAGCTGCTCCACGGCTTTTTTCCCGGCTCCCTTTGCGTGAATCTGTTTGTTGTTTTTTTGCTGAAGAATAAGTCAATCAAATAAAATCAAATCTGTGCCAAGTACAGCACCTTTACGTGCAGCAGGAAGTTCACACTATCGTTCCAAAGTCTGTTGGCGCATTCCCATTATTTCCTGCGTGTTTTTGGGCTCCGCCATCTTCCGGAATGTACGCCATAGATTCTCGTGTGCGCGTGACAAAGCAGAAATTTCGCTATTGGACGGATTTTTCTCTCTTCCGTCGAAGAGTAGCGTTATCTGCTCAGCATCGACAGGTCGCGGCGGCGCCTTTGGTTAATTAGCGCTTCGTGCAGCACGCGTAACGCTATCGCGTTCATCGATACTTATCTTTTTTACACTATTACTACGCTTCTCGTCACGGCGCGTTGGCTAGGCCGACACGACGACGACACGACGGCGACGCCCACTTCCGAGCTGGAAGACCGCCTTGTCACGAGATGGCGACAAGAACACATCGGCCGATCAAAAGCCCGTGGGGTGTGACTGGCTCGCTGGCCGAAGACACCTGCAACACCAATCGGCCGAACGGTCGTCGGGGATTGATTGAAAAGCGAAAACGGCGCCCCGACAACTTTCCTGCCGTAATGAAGGCGGCTCTGTTCTGTTAATTTCTCGCGTGTAGTAAACATGAAATTCATGAAATTCATACCGCTCAACACTAGCGGTAATGCGATCGGTATTTCGGCATATGAAGCTTCGGTCGTTTGCTTTGCCAACAGTTCGTTTCCCGGAGTTGCAAACTGCATATTCGTGTGCGACCAGCAACCCCTGTAGCAAATATAAGGCTCATTAAGAGCAGAAAAGGAGCTACCAAAGATTTATCAGGCAATAAATATCAATATCGACAATGGTTTCAGGCGTAAATTGTAAAATAAAAGCACGGCGAGCACTAAGGCGATATCGCAGTCGCAGCTGAAACAGTGATGTTGCTTTAGATCAGATATGGTGGGGGCTTTGTGGAACGGTGGTTTGGGCTAGTGGTGCATACTAACTGAAATTCAAAACAGTGCAAAAGGAGGCTCTCAAGGCGTGTCAGGGTCAAGCTTGCAATCTCGGTAAAGAAGACTGATGGGCTGAGCCTACAGGCCTTCTTTTCGGCCAAGACGCACAAGACTGGCATGCCGTTCCGCGTCATCGTGTCGAAAGGGGTTTTTGGCAACGCGTTCTGGGCAAGTTCGTGCAGAGGTCCCTTTCTCAGCTGAAAATCGACTGCCCTTTCCTGGTCAGGAGCCATACGAAGATTTCTGAATACCTACAATGTCAGTGCTCCTCTCATGTGCATGGGTTCTGCCTAGACATTAAGCACCTTTACTATTCTTTGCCGCACCCCTAGATGATGGAGGTCGTATCTGAGGAAATAAAGCACTACGGAGCCGCCCGCTTCAAGAATGCCAGTGGCGTGGACACCAACACTTTCTCGGAACTGTTGGGCCTCGACCTTTGCTCTTCTCTTGTGGAGTTCACCAGTGAGTTATTCGTTCAAAGGAAAGGTGTATGCATAGGGTCGCGCTTGGCGCCTATGCTGAGCGACCTGCTGCTGGCGCGATACGGCCGGAAACTGGAGGTTACGCTTCGTGCCTCCAAAACCGTGCGCGTTTTCCGCTACGTAGATGAGTTCTTGGTGCTTTTCGAGTGTGTGACTGGTGACTTGGACGAGCATGTGCAGCGCCTGACAGACATTTTCGAGACCACCCTAGCTGGTCTCACGCTTACAAGGGAACTGCCTTCGGACAGTGAGCTGCGGTTTTTTGAAGCTCCTCTTGCATTTCAGGCCGAGCCATGTTTGTTGGAGGTATGCGCACCGCTCGAGGAAAGCCTGCTTCCGTTCTCGTCCGCCCATTCCAGAATCGTGAAACCGTTAGCTGATTTAAGGGGTTCCCTTAAAAGGTCTTGCCCGCATGAAGGAGAGGCCAGTTTCGATTCGCTGGTTGTGAGGCTTTTGTTGGCAGGCAATCCCAGCTGCATTGCTACGTAACTTGCTGAGGTGTTGCTATGGCCAATTCACAGAGGCAGCGAAGCTGGATCGGTGAAAGACAGGCCGGCAAAAATCGCTCTCGTCCCATGCTTGCATCGGGTTTCGCACATGTTGAAAAACGTAGCGGGACGCGCAGGAGTAGTAGTGTTTTATGCACCAAACAAACTGGGTAGCTTTTGCAGGCGAGTGAACACAAATGAGTCAAATGGCACCTTTTCCGTGAAAGGCCACACAAAACCCTACGCAGAATGTAGGCGCTGCGTTGCGTATGAAGTTCCTCTGTCCGGTGGGAAGACCTATATTGGTCAGTGTCATGAGCAACCTCCCGAAGGAGTATGTGCCAAGCTGAAGCGTATAAAATGTGCCAACATTGAAATGAACATCGAGACCAGAAGAAGAACAGGAAGGAGGCAACCGGGGGAAGAAGGAGGAAGCCGATAAAACCAGGCTCCGCTCCTGGACCCGGCCCTAGCGTCATCGGGTCCTGACGACGCCTCACGCCTTCCGATTGGAGTTCCAGGCTACGACCTTAGAGAGAGAACCAGCGGCAACGCACCGTCTGCGACTACAGGCACGAGAACCAGCTGTGCTACAGGCGGCGACGCTCGAGTTCCGCACCGCATCGCTTCAAGAGCCTATCTAGGGCTACGCTCCCTTGGCGGTAGGCGGCGTCGGCTGGGCCCACTTCCTGCAAGCATCTACGAGACACGACGAGACGCATCGACTGTAACGTGAGGCGATGTCACACTTGGAGACTTTTACGCGAACTCAAACTGCAAGAACGTTTCTTTGGATATTTACCGTTTTAAATCAAAGCTTTTTACCTTCACCCTCCAAGGGTTCTTTCGCGACCGTTGGTGTCAACAGAAAACTCCCGCGAACAAATAAAAGAATTTACTGGCACCACCAGGAATCGAACCTGGAACTAATAGAGTAACAAACCCAGAGCCCATTCTCTTGCCGAATTAGCTACGAGCCCATGCGCGGACTGGGAAGGCAAGTGGTGCACTTACCAAGCACATCTACGGGTTTAATAACTGCCTTCTCGCTGAATGCCACGCGATAGCGAATAAAGGAAGCTCACATCAACTCATTGCATCTCACTTCTAGAACATCATGTGCTAAAGCCAGTGGCTTCCAGTGTTCACGTGAAAAATTTCAACTTCTTGTCGTCCGCCCTCATGCCAAACGATAACCCAAGAAACACATTCAAATGCTTCTTGATGGTCAGGCCATCACTCCAAGCCCCAGCATCAAGATCCAGGGCCTACATCTTCAGGCTAACACCAAGAGAGACGAATCCTCGCAGCGCCTCAAACAAAGCATCAATAAAATCATACGCATGATCACGCGAGTTGCCACGAAGAAGGCGAGGCCTCAAGGACTCCGATACCTTTCGATTAGTTCAAGCTTTTGTCCTCTAGAGAATCACTTACGTCAACCCCCTGTCTTCTTGACTCCGATACCTTTCGATTAGTTCAAGCTTTTGTCCTCTAGAGAATCACTTACGTGAACCCCCTGTCTTCTTCTCGGAAAGGAGGACATAAAGATGCCTTATATAATGATTAGAAAGGCGGTTGAGCAAGCGACTGGTCTTCCCATGACTGCGTCCACAAACAGGCTGCTGAGCACGGGGCTCAACAACAAGGCGGAAGAGCTGATAGAGGGCCATCTTTCTATCCAGACGCTCCGAATGAGCATAACTGCGGCGGGTCGCCACATCCTTCACCAGATTTTCCTGGGCAGCACAGAATGTCACCCCAATTGATGTACTCCTGGAGCTTTGGCGAAAAGAACTAAGGATGCTCCCTTTACTTAGAAATATGAATCCCTCACACGAGTAGGGTCGCCGACAAGCACGCGCTCCAGCGCTAACACCACCCTCGGTGGTGAGCATGCAGTTATCTACATAAACGCCTCCCAGCGTCGAGAGCAGCAGTACGCCATCATCGTGGCTACCTCCAGAATCAACCTCCTTGCGTGCGCCTCACTAAATACCCAAGACATGACGGCAGCAGAAGAGGCAGCCATCGCCTTGGCTCTCACTCAACCAGGGGTTCCGAAGGTAGTCCTGGATTCCCAACAAGCCTACCGGAATTACCAGTCGGGTTTGGTGTCCCGACCTGCGCTGTGTGTGCTAATAAACCACTCCCCAAATGGTTCCATTCAGCACATCTGGACACCCGGTCCCGTACCATAGAGGGCAACGAATATGCCCACCAAGTCTGCACATTTACCACCCGTGCTATGGAGCTGCGCTAGGACAGTCCCCAAGCTTGTCTCTTTAAGGGACATAACCCAGCATTATCGCCTTCTGAGACAGACCCTACCTTCGCCTTACCGTGACGTTTCCACAGAACAACAAACTACCCTACGGCTCATACAATCTGGCGCCTTTCCACACCGGACGCATCTTCACTTAATGCACCCGAATCGCTACAACGCTGAATGTGAATTTTGCTCAGAAGTCGGAACGCTCTGCCACTTAATCGGTGTATGCGACTTTAGCCCTCAGCATCCCCCTCTCTTTCCGTCCACTACTCTACAAGAGCACTGGGAGATGCTGCTGTCAAGCCGTTCTCTGCCTACCCAGCTTCAGCTGGAGGACAGACCACAGGCGGCGCGGACTGAATATGTGCTACAGTGAAGAAGAAACCATTCCCCTGGGCCGCACTCTCGGCTTTTCAGAAATCTGAATAAAAGTATCTAGTGCTCCTCCTCGATATCCTCCTCCTCCCTTATCTCCACCTCCTTATCCTCTTCCGTCTCTGCCGCCATCTCACCGCCTCCGTCCGTGGCCGGCAGAATGAAGTGTAGATCTTTCAACCCCAGGTTTGAGCTTCTTTTAATTTTATAAAGAAAGAGTTTACACTCATGTGCTTACACCAACACAATTCAACGAACCAACGTAATGCATCATGCAATGACTTCGCCTTACCAACAATATCTATTTTAAGTAATAAAGGGTGTGGTTAAGTCCATTACAGTTCTCTCTGGTTTCACTATTGCAGAGGGACGTGAGTGAATTAAATGACGCCGCGTGGGTAATCGTATGTGGGTGCCGTTTACAGCTTTACTTTATTGACCACATTCACAGGGTGGATAGGCGCGAGTTTTTTGTGCCTTGTGCCTCTGAAATACCGTCTTCATCAATTAAAAGTTATGTGTTTCCAGTCCGCTTGATGAATTTACGGGAAAGTAGACGAGCGCTGTTTAAAACGATCGTCTCCGCGAAAATGCAAACACACTACAAAATACGCGCCAATCCACCCTGTGAATGTGGTTGGAAAGCAAAACTGTAAACGGCACTCACAACGACTACCCACGCGACGTAACTTAAATTCACTCAAGTCGCTCTACAAATAGTGAAACCAGAGAGAAGTGAAATGAACTAACCACAACCTTTATTACTTAAGGAGATATTCTTGGTCTGGTTAAGTCAATGCATGATGCATGAATGTTATTTCGTTGAGTTGTGTTGGAAATTCTTTGAGTTTGATTTGATTGAGTGATTGATTGATTGATTGATTGATTGATGATGATTGATTGATTGATGATTGATTGATTGATGTTGATTGATTGTAGGGTTTAACGCGCCGACGCAAACGCACGCGATGCGGCGCGGCGCTAGTGGAGGGCACCGGATAATTTTGACCACCTGGGGATCTTAACGTGCGCCGAAATCTCGTACACACGGGCGTTTTTGCTTTTACGCTCCACACTTTGAGTTGAGTGGAAACTCTTTTTTTATCAAAATTAAGGAAGCGTCAACCCGGGGTTAAACGATCTCACGTCTCCGTCTCTGCCAACGCGGACGGAGACGGCAAGATGGGCGGCAGAGACGGAAGAGATAAGGTGGAGGAGTAAAGGGAAGAGGTTAAGGGGAGCAGAAGGAGGTGGAAATGCTTCAAATTTCTGAACGGCCCAGAGTGCGGCCCATGGGAGTGGTTCCTTCTTCACTGGAGCCCATATGCAGTCTGGGCCGCCTGGCCGCCTGTACTGTGTTCACCACCTGAGGCCTGGGTAAGCAGAGATGGGCTTGACAGCAGCATCTCCCACTGCTCTGTTTGGGTAGTTGCCAGAAAGAGAGGAGGGTGCTGAGGGCAAACGTAGCACACCCCGATAATTTGGCAGAGTGTTTGTACTTCTGAACAAAATTCACATTCAGCGTCGTAGCGATACAGGTGCATTAAGTGAAGACGCGTCGGGTCTGGGAAGGAACCAGACTGTATGAGCCGTAGGGTAGTTTGTTGTTCTCTGGAAAGGTCAGCGTTACGCGAAGGTAGGGTGTGTCCCTGAAGGCGATAATACTGGGTTATCTTTCTGAACGTGACAAGCAGGTTACTGTCCTCGTGCAGCTCCATAGCACGCAGGCTTGTTGGCGGGCGTATTCGTTGGCCCCCAAGAAAGTGCGAGCGGATGTCCAGATGAGCTGAATGGAGCCGCTTCGGGAGAGGTTTTTTAGCACACGCAGGGCAGGTCGAGACACCCAAACCGACTGGTAATTCCGGTAGGCTTGTTGGGAATTAGTGACTACCGCTGAGAGGCAGCCAAAGCGATGGCGGCCTCTTCTGCTGGCGTCATGTCTTGGGTCTTGAGTAAGGCACACTCAAGGAGGTTTGTTCTGGAGGTAGCCATGATGATGGCGTTCTGCTTCCCTCGATGTTGCAAGGGGTCTGCGTAAATAACTGCATGATCCCCACCGAGGGTGGTGTTGAGCGCTTGAGCCTGTGCTGGTCGGTGACCCTCGTCGGGTGAGGGTTTCATTTTCTAAAAAAAGATACCATCTTCAGTTCTCGTCGCCAAAAGTCTGGGAGTACAACAAGCGGACTTCATCAAGTGGGAGTACATCAAGCGGACTGCACCAGGAGTACATCAAGCCCAGCCAATCTGGTGAATTATGCGGCGATGCGCCGCAGTTCTGCTCAATCGGAGCTTCTAGTTAGAAATATGGCCCTCTATCAGCTGTTCTACCGGGTTGCAGAGCCCGTGGTAAGCAGCCTCTTTGTGGACGCACTCATGGGAAGAGCAATATCCTGCTCAACCGCCTTTCTCATAAATATATAAAGCATCTTTATGTCCTCCTTGCCGAGAAGAAGACAGGGGGTTGACGTAAGTGCTTCTCGAGAAGACGAAAGCTTGAAATATTGGAAAGGCATCGGATTCATTGAGGCCTCGCTTCTTGGTGGGAACGACATTTGTGTATGATTTGATTGATGTTACTTTTGAGGCGCTGCAAAGATACATCACTCTTAGTGTTGGCCTGGAGATGTAGGCCCAAGATCTTGATGCTGGGGCTTGGAGTGATGGCCTGGCCACCAATGCGTATTTGATCGTGTTCCTTGATGTGTCGTTTGGCGTGAGGGCGGCTGACAAGGAGCTGTGATTTTTACGTGAACAGTGAGCTCACAGGTTTCAGCACGTTCGCGTACTGGAAGTGAGATGCCATACGTTGGTGTGAGTTTTATAACTCTCAGCGCCTGCGTAGGCGCGCACACTGCCGCTACACGTGCCGTGGGCTTAGCGCACACTGGTGCGAGAGGTCGCGTGACGCTATCACGTCTGCATTCAGCGAGAATGCAGGGGTAAAGCCGCAGATGTGCTTGGTGAATGCACCTCCTGTCTTTTCAGTCTCCGCGTGGGCTCGTAGCTAGATCGGTAAGACAACGGGCTCTCGCTTTGTTATTCTACTAGGTCCAGGTTCGCTTCCTGGAGGTACCTGTAAATTCTTTTAAAGCAAAGCTTTTTACCTCTACCCCCAAAGGTTCTTT
Organism: Haemaphysalis longicornis; assembly: GCA_013339765.2. Taxonomy (NCBI): domain Eukaryota; kingdom Metazoa; phylum Arthropoda; class Arachnida; order Ixodida; family Ixodidae; genus Haemaphysalis; species Haemaphysalis longicornis. Next base: position 20,558 of record JABSTR010001256.1, read on the forward strand.
CGCGACCGTTGGTGTCACCAGAAAACTCCCGAGAACAAATAAAGAATTTACTGTCTCCGCCGGAAGTCGAACCTAGGACTAATAGAGTACCAAAGCGAGTGCCCGTTGTCTTACCGATTTAGCTACGAGCCCACGCGGATACGAAAAAGGCAGGTGGTGTACTCACCGAGCGCATCTACGGGTTTACCCTGTGCATTCTGGTTGAATGCCACATGGTAGCGTCACGCGACCTCTTGCTCCACTGTGCGCTCCGCCCACGGCACGTCTTACGGCCCTGCGCACGCCTTGCGGTTGTGCTAGAAATTACAAAAATTAAAGGACTCTCACACCAACGCATAGCATCTCACTTCTAGTACGCAAATGTCCTAAAGCCCGTGGCCTGCAGTGTTCACGTAAAAAATCCAAGCTCCTTGTCGTCCACCCTCACACCAAACAACACATCAAGAAACACATTCAAATACTCCTTGATGGCCAGCATGAATGCTACCCTACGACTCATACAATCCCGCTCCTTCCCACACCCGGCGTATCTTCAGTTGATGCATCCGAATCGCTACGATGCTAAATGTAAATTTTGCTGAGAAGTAGGAACACTCCGCCATATAACCGGGTTGTGCGACTTTAGCCCTGAGCACTCTCCTCACTTTCCGCCAACTATCAAACAAGAGCAATGGGAGATACTGTTGTCTAGCCCCTTGCTGCTTACCTAGCTTCAGCTGGTGCGCAGAGCACAGACGATGCGGACGGTATATGGGGTGATATGGCTGCGCTGTGTGATATGGCGGCGCTGTGTCAGCATTGCTAACTTTTGGTCAATGCATATGCATAGATCTTGTGTTCCTCCGTGTTGTTGGATGTACTTCCTTTTTATCATGATTCTTTCTAGCCTACCTTCATTGGGTATATTTGGCCAGCAGCGGAATAAACCAACCAGTTTCTAGACAGCGCCGTGTGTCGTCGTTTGTTGTCCTGTCTTTTTGCGCTGTTTTGAATTCCAGTCTTTATGGAACGTTACTGCGCTACTGCCATTCAAGACATGTCGAATTAACTAGCCATGAATCCTTCAAATTAGGTAAAAACATTGTGGATACGAAGGGTGGGTCTCAATGTAGTAGAGATCGTTTACAGCGAGCAGTTAGGCCAGCCTTAGCCAGATGACGCCAGCGCTGCACTCGCCACTACTGGCCTTTTCCATTTTCGGTTTCGCCGTAGACTTGCATTGTCCGCTTGAAGTTCATGCAGTCGGAGCTCATGTTTGTCCTCGCGAAGTGGAACAGAACGTACGCGGAAGCGCTCCGATGTGCGGAACTACGTGAATGAGTTACAAACAGCGCAGGAACAGGACGATAGGAGGATCACACAAACAAAAAAATACCGCGCCGTGTTTGTGTCATCCTCCTATCGTCCTATTCTTGCGCTGTTTGTAACTGAGTTATGTACCAACTGGCCCGCCTACAACCCACGTTGCAAACTATGTGAAGTCTGCAGCGCGGCGCCACCAAGCATGATTCAGTAATTCGCTCGCAGTAATTCAAGTTCCCTTCATAGGCTGCATGTGCTGCGCTTACAGCGATGGGACAGGTAGATCTGACGAAGTGTAGAACAGCACGCACAAACAAAAAAAATGTTATCGGTTGCAGATGTGCGCGGAACGTATGCTTAGTCTACGCCCTCAGCGAGCATCACGTGCCTTGTGAAGGGCCCTCTCGGGGACACCAGTACCTAAAATTTTCAGCGATACATTTCAGTGCGCAAGTCGCTGAAGTTGATTATTTTAACGGTACATTTTCAGCGTAATTCGATGCAGAGCCACAACAAAGGGTAACCAAGTGGAAGTTCACCACTTCAAGTCTCTCTAATATCCTATGCAGGGTTTCAATTGGCGGCACACATAGTTAACGTAGCAAGGTTATTACGCCACCAATAAATAAAACCTTCTGCAGCAACTCTGACGGAAAAATAATGCACGAATGCATATTTAGAAGTAAAAACTAAGGACATGACGAAAAATTGTTATGCCGCATATAAGCTAGCAAACCAATTATGTAATGCATAATATAAGAATACCAAAATACTTACATTCGCAGCCTTCTGGGCCAGGTTGGGAAATATTGCATGCGTTAACAAAACTTCATCACCTAGTTTGAACGTATATAAACTGAACTGTACGCGCTAAGTATTATTTCGGGATTTGCGCGCGAGCGTTACTAACGTTGATAGCCACGCAAATGCGCTCTTTTCGTGCCATATGCGCCATATGGCAGTTTTCAGCACGTGGGCTTCCATTGCCGCAGCTTAGCACATAGCGAACCGGCAACAGCTGAGAATGCGGAACAGGTGTGCAGTGCAGACCGCGAAAGCTTCAAGTCGGCGTGACAATTGTAACGCTGAGAGTTTCAGCTTTTTCATCGCACGTCCAAGGAAGAAGAAGCTGTATAGGAGCAATATACAGCTTCCACACCCATGCAGGATTATTTTGTTTTACATTCCTTGATATTCATAATATAGTGGGTCCACGGCCAACCATTTTAGCGCGGGCCGAAAAAAAGAGCTTTCTAACTTTCAAATTTACAGCGTTATGATTACAGCCACAGTTGTGTTTTATTACACGATGTTGCAGCACTTAGTCGTTTATTTTGTGGCTCTGAGACAGTACGTAGAAATAGAAAAAAAAGTAAAGCCGTCGGACAGCTTTATTTGGACGAAACGCGTGTACTCCTATCAAAACAGCGCTTCAAACAACATTTATGTCGTGTTTTTTGGTAACAAAGTACACTCTGCACGTTGGGCAACCCTACCCTAGTTGGACAAGAAGCCCACATTCATAGCAGCCGCCGAAAAAAAAATTGTCGAATACGCCCGTCGGGAAATCGCCGGCGATCGCCGATGCGCACGGGCACCAGTGAAAGCCACGGGAAGAAGCGCGTTCTGGAAGGCCAGCCATGCAAATGACGTCTGCCTGCAAACATGGGCCACCCACCTGGCGCCATGCTGTCCACTGTCCACTTCGCTCGTGGTGCATTCAACTAAAGCCTCGCGCCATGCTCGCGCCCGTCAATCCAAAGCGCGGGTTCGAATCCCGCAGGGTGCTCTGGACGGAACGTTCATCCAGCGGTTTCGCCGCGGATACGCAAATTCCCTTCTGATGACATAAATACCCCCTGCAACGCACCCCTTGAAGCGCATCGCGGGATTCGCCAGGCCCGCTTTCTGCGCTGCGCACAAGGCCCCGTCAGTCGTTCTGCTCAACTGATCAGCGGAGCGGCGCGCAAGTCGCTGGCGCTCAGCTGATCGGCAGACCGACCAACACCACCGCCTCCCACGTATGCGGGGGTGGGTCGTCTCGTGCTGCGTTGACTGATCTTGCCCCTGGCGTTGAGGAGCACCGCGTTTTGCCGCGTATGGAAGCGAGGCGGGCCTTCTGTGAGCGTTGCACGGGACCAAATAGCGTTGAGCCATGTTCGGCAAACAGCTACATCAAAGGCAACTAACCGAAACCCAGACTCAAACAACCCTAAGCTAAGCGTTTTCTCTGCATATCCAAGGTTATGTGAGCAAGGCCGCAGCCATTTTTTTTACTTTTGTTTCGCGATTCTACGTGGAGTGGCACAAAACAAAAACTTTTTGCTTGGACCTCTGGAACTACTACAAACGCAATTGATCGTTTAAGTCATAGGCACGATTTGTTCTGTGTGAACTCGTGCTTTGCACATATAAAAAAGGCAATTGTACATTCAGAAGACGAAATACTGATGTGCATATTTTGCAAAATTGGCATGTCTTTATTCAGAGTAAACATACTTTCCTCTCATCCACTAATACAAGACACAAGGTAGACTTGGGGGGGGGGGGGGTGGAGGGGAGGAGGATATAGGGCGGCGGTCGGCGACCAAACCCTACGCATATCGCCATTTACAGCGCTCAGCACGTAAAAATTGAAAGAACAGTCTTTATACAGCAAAAAAAGCAAGGCCTCTAGGCCAACAGGATTTCGAAAAAGCGAGGGTGCAATAATTGCTTTCTGCAACCATATGCACTGTAGAACAAAGAGGCCGGCGCGCACGGCCCCAAAACTCACACTAGTCTTCCGAGATGGCTCGAAAAGTCGATTAAAAGCAGAAGGCCGCGTAGAAGTTTCTCCGAAGAACGGGGGAAATGAGGTAATGGAATGCAGGACGCACTATGAAAAAATTAGCGCCAATGAACCATGTGAATGTGGTTGCAAAGCAAAGCTGCAAACGGCACCCACGACTTCCCCATGCGACGTCAGTTAAATTCCTTCACGTCGCTCTAAAAATAGTGAAACCAGAGAAGTAAAATGCACTTAACCACACCCTCCATTACTTAAGAGAGATATTCTTGGTAAGGTTAAAATAATGCATAATAAAATGAACGGTGGTTGGTTGAGTTGTACTGGTGTAGCACATGAGTGGAAACTTTTTAAAGCAAAGCATTTTACCTCTACCCCTCAAGGGTTCTTTCGCGACCGTTGGTGTCAACAGCAAACTCGAGGAACAAATGAAAGAATTTACTGGCACCCCTGGGAATCGGACGTGGAACTAGTATACTAACAAAGCGAAAGCCCGTTGTCTTACCGATTAGGCTACGAGCCCACGCAAACACGGGGAAGGCAGGTGGTGTATTGACGCAGCACATCTAGAGATTAACCCCCTGCATTCTCGCTGAATGCCACGTGAAAGAGTCACGCGACATCTCGCGCCGCTGTGGGGTCCGCCCACGGCCCATCTAGCGGCCCTGTGCGCGGCTTGCGCATGTGCTAAGAGTTAAAAAATTAAAGGAAGCTAGCACCAATCCGTGGCATCTCACTTCTAGTAAGCCAATGTGCTAAAGCCTGTGGCCTCTAGTGTTCACGTAAAAAATCACAGCTCCTTGTCGCCCGCCCTCACGCCAAATCAAGGAACACATTCAAATACTCCTTGATGGCCAGGGCATCACTCCAAGCCCCAGCATAAAGATCCTGGGCCTACATCTCTAGGCCAATACCAAGAGTGATGCATCCTTGCAGCGCCTCAAACACAGCATTAATCAAATCATACACATGCTCAGGCGAGTTGCAACCAAGAAGCGAGGCCTAAAGAAATCCCATATCTTAATTGAAGCCTTTGTCCTCTCGAGAATCACTTACGTCAACCCCCTGTCTTCTTCTCAGCAAGGAGGACTTCAAAATGTCTTATATAATGATTAGAAAGGCGGTAGAGCAGGCCCTTGGTCTTCCCAGGAGTGCGTCCACGGAGAGGCTGCTTAGCACGGGGCTCCACAACACGGTGGAAGAGCTGATAGAAGGCCATCTGTCTAACCAGAAGCTCCGACTCAGAACTGCGGCGGGTTGCCGCATGCTTCACCACATTGGCTGGGAAGCACAGAATGTCACTCCGCATGATGTAGTCCGGGACTCTTGGCGACTGAAATAAAGATGCTGCCTTTGCTTAAAAATATCAACCCCTCACACGTCGAGGGTCGCCAACAAGCACGAGCTGAAGCGCTCACCACCACCCCGGGTGGGGAACATGCAGTTATCTACACAGACGCCTCACGACATCGAGGGCAGCAATACGCCATCATCGTGGCTACCTCCAGAACCAACCTCCTTGCGTGTACCTCACTCAAGACCAAATAAATGACGCAGCATAAGAGGCAACATCACCTTGGCTCTCACTCAACCAGGGGTTCGGAAGGTAGCCACCGATTCCCAGCAAGCCTACCGTAATTACCATTCGGGTTGGGTGTCCCGACCTGATCTGCGTGTGCTAAAAAACCACTCCCGAAACGGTTCCCTTCAGCAAATCCGGACACCCGCTTACGCTTCCATGGAGGGCAACGAAGACGCCCACCAACAAGCCTGCGCTTTTACCTCCGTGCAATGGAGCTACACGAGGACAGTCACCCGCTTGTCTCGTTCAGGGAGATAACCCAGCATTATCGCCTTTAGAGACAGACCCTACCTTCGCCTTAACCTCACCTTTCCGGAGAACAACAAACTACCCTAAGGCTCATACAATCCGGCTCCTTCCCACACCCGACGCGTCTTCACGAAATGCACCCGAATCGCTACGATCCTGAATGTAAATTTTGCTCGGAAGTAGGAACACTCCGTCCAATAATCAGGGTGTGCGACTTAACCCTGAGCTCCCTCCTCTCCTTCCGTAAACTACCCAAAAAGAGAAGGGAGATGCTGCTGTCTATTACCTCTCTGCCTACCCAGCTTCAGCTGGTGGACAGAGCACAGGCGGCGCGGACTGCATATGGGTTCCACCGAAGAAGGAACCACTCCCCTGGGTTGCACTCTGGGCCGTGCATAAATCTGAATCGAAGTATTTTCTCCCCCTTCTCCTCCTTGTGCACCTCTTCATCCTCGTGCATTTCTGCCGCAAATCTCGTAGCCCCCGTCGCCGGCGCAGAGACGGAGAAGCAAGATCGTGTAACACCGGGTTTCAGATTCCTTTCATTTTTTAAAAAAGGTGTTTGCACTCATGTGCTACACCAATACAACTCAGCCAACCACCTTTCATGCATCATGGAGTGATTTAACGTTACCAAGAATATCTCTTTGAAGCACTGAAAGGGTGATTCAATGCATTTACTTCCCTCTGGTTTCAGTATTTGTACAGCGACGTAAGTAAATTTAAGTGACGTTGCATGGGTAATCATTGTGGGTGCCGTTTACAGCTTTGCTTTCCGACCACATTCACAGGGTGCATTGGCGCGGTTTTTTTTTTTTTTATAAAATTAAAGCTCAAACCCGTTGTTAGACGATCTCACTTCTCCGTCTTGGCCGTCGCAGACGGGGTCGACGAGATCAGGTGGCAGAGACACAGCAGGAACAGGAGGAGGAGGAGGAGTCGCAGAAGGAGGAAATACTTTTATTTAGATTTCTGTACGGCCAAGAGTACGGGCCAGGGGAGTGGATCCTTCTTCAGTGCAGCCCATATTCAGTTCGCGCCGCCTGTGCTCTGTCCACCTGCTGAAGCTGGGTTACCGAGGAGGGCTGGACAGCAGCATCTCATATTGCTCTTGTTCGGTAGTTTACGCAAAGAGAGGAGGGTGCTCAGGGCTAAAGTCGCCCATGTGGCAGAGTGTTCGTACGTCTGTGAAAAATTTACACTCGCTGTCGTAGCAATTCGGGTGCATTCATTGAAGACGCGTCGGGTGTGGGAAGGAGCCGGATTGTATGAGCCGTAGGGTAAGTATGTTCTTCTATGGAAAGGTCGGGGTAAGGCGAAGGTAGGGTCTCTCTCAGAAGGGGATAATTTTCGGTGAAGTCCCTGAACGAGACAAGCGGGTGACTGTCCTCGTGCAGCTCCATAGCACGGGGGCTAAAAGTGCAGACTTGGTGGGCATATTCGTTGCCCTCTATGGAAGCCTGAGCGGGTGTCCAGATGAGCTGAATGGAACCATTTGGGGAGTGGTTTATTAGCACACGCAGTGCAGGTCGGGACACCAAACGCGACAGGTAATTCCGGTAGGCTTGTTTGGTATTGGTGTCTACTTTACAAACCCCTGGTTGAGAGCCAAGGCGATGGCTGACTCTTCTGCTGCCATCATATCTTCGGTCTTGAAATGAGGCACAAGCAAGGAGGTTGGTTCTGGAGGTAGCCACGAGGATGGCGTACTGCTGCCACTAATGTTTGGAGGCGTTTGTGTAGATAACTGCACGATTCCCACCGATGGTGATGTTGAGCGCTTGATCCCGTACATGACGGCGACCCTCGTCGTCTGAGGGGTTGATATTTATAAGCAAAGGGAGCATCTTCATTTCTTGTCGCCTAAAGTCCAGGAGTACATCAAGCGGAGTGACATTCTGTGCTGCGCAGCTAATCTGGTGTAAGATGCGGCGACCCAGTACAGTTCTGCTCATTCGGAGGTTCTGGATAGAAAGATGGTCCTCTATCAGCTCTTCCACCGTGTTGTAGATCCCCGTGCTAAGCAGCGTCTCCGTGAACGCACTCCCGGGAAGACTTTCTAATAATTATATAAAGCATCTTTATGTTCTCCTTGCCGATAAGAAGGCGGGGGTTGACGTTAGTGATTCTCGAGAGGACAAAAGCTTGAACTAATCGAAGGTATCGGGTTCCTTGAGGCCTCGTTTCTTGGTGGCAACTCACCTGACCTGTATCATTTATTGATGCTGTGTTTGAGGCGCTGCAAGGATGCGTCACTCTTGGTGTTGGCCTGAAGATGTAGGCCCAGGATCTCGACGCTGGGGCTTGGATTGATGGCCTGGCCATCAAGGAGTATTTGAATCTGTTCCTTAAGGTATCGCCTGGTGTGAGGGCGGACGACAAAGAGCTGAGATTTTATACGTGAACACTGGAAGCCACAGGCCCATTATTTTAGTAGAATTGATGCCATGGGTTGGTGTGAGCTTCCTTTGATCGCTATCGCGTGGCATTTATTAGCGAGAATGCAGGGGTTAAACCCGTAGATGTGCTTGGTCAGTGCACCACTTGTCTTCCCCGTCTGCGCGTGTGCTCGTAGCTAAATCGGTAAGACAACGGGCTCTGGATTTGTTACTCTATTAGTTCCAGGTTCGATTCCTGGCGGTGCAGGGAATTCTTTTATTTGTCCGCGGGAGTTTTCTGATGACACCAACGGTCGCGAAAGAACCCTTGGGGGGGTAGAGGAAAAGCTTTGCTTTAAAACATACCTCACTAGCGCTTACGTAAATTCGAGAGGGAATTCACATTAGACGTTGTGTTTACGGACGCGTTTGAGTCGTAACTCTCGCGTTAGCGCAAGGCTGCCCATTAAATTGTGCCCCTTGGAATCGCGTGTCTCCGGCGTGCATGCATGCATGAATGAATTTGTTGTCAAAATGGAAAGGAAAAACCACCAGGAGTCATACTTTGTCTCACGGGAGGGTGGATACCGGAACGCCTGCTGGTGTGTGGGTGTGGGAATGGGAAACACAGGTATACGGGAAAGGGAGGGGAGAGCGAAGAGGGGGATACATAGGTACACATATACAGGACTAATGAGGACATATATGTACAATACATACAAGACTGAATGCTAGGAACACTAGTGAAAAAAAGAAAAAGCGCTCCATCCCAACTTCTCCCCCCCCCCCCCCCCCCCCCCCTACACACACACACACAGAAATTTTCAGCTACTGTTTCAACGGTCGTTGCGGCTGGGAAGACGATGCGCAGCAGAGAAGAATGAGAAAACGCAGTGGTCCTAGTGGACTTATCGACATGGCTGGAGAGGCTGCACAAAGCGAGACGTCAGGGCTCTCCTAGCCTCTTCTTTCTTCCATAGCGCAAATTATTCCTGACGTGCTCACACAATCATTACCACTCGCAGGTGGAGTTTCCCGTCGGTATCGTTCCGCTGAGTGCCGGCGAGGCCGACCACTTTTCTCAGGGGCAGCCCATTTCGACTGGAACGGGTGAAACAGTCCGCCAGGTACGCGATGATCGCACGAGTGGCGCCAAAAGTGCTGTTCCTCACTTCAAAAAAGAAGCAGGTGTGACATGATGAAGATACAATTTCTATTCATGATACAACTCGCATTCGTTAAAACATGATGTTACAAGATGACTTTGAATGACCGCGCCATCGACATGAACGGTACAAGCACACAAGGGATTCTAGAAACGAAACCAATAATGGCAGCAGTGCATAGGAGGAGAATAATTATTAGCAAAGTTATTTATTGATTGATTAGCGCTTGATAACACATTATTAGTGGGTTGGAGTAAGGCGGAGATAGTATGGATTACATAAAATAGGATTTTAAAAATGGGAAAAATTGTATAAGAAAAAAATAAGGTAGAATATTTATTGATTACCGATTGAAACTTAAGATTAGTACGGCGGGATTATGGCAAAATTAAGGTGGAGTTAGATGGCTTAGGACAGATTAAGCTAGATAAAGGGGAATCGAGAGGAATTCGGAGGGATCCAGGTGGTCTAAGAGGGATAAGGTGGGAATGAGCTGGATTAATGTAATACTAATGAAGACGAGATGGGTTATGCTGTATTAAGATGGATTAACTTGGATGTGGTGGAATAAGATGGGTTATGTTTAACGAACTAGATTGAGGCGTATTTAAATCGCGTAAGAACGGTAAAGTACGGTGGCTGTCGTGTCGACCCGTGGATGTGTACTGAAAAATAGCAGGCCCGGCGTTCCTGGTTACAGTACGTGAAAATACAGTGTCCGTGAAACTTTGTGTAGTATCGTTCACTCGATTTATCCACACCCCTGCCACCTTTTAATCTTCTACCCGTCATTACATATTCAGTTAAGCATTATTGCATCGTTAAGAATAAAGGTCTACATTATATTGAACGTTTTCTTGGAACCAAGCTGTACGTTTGAGTCGATTCTAAGGGACGACCTCGATTGGCTGGCCAAAACAAGATGTTACAGCGGCACAGTATAATTGTGTATTACAACGCGACGCGTTAAGTTTCTTTTGGCACAAAAAGACAGCGTCATAGGCGACCTTGACCGTGAGTAGTAGTAGTAGTAGAAAGCTTTATTTTAGAATAGTTTACCGTGGGCGCCACCTTGTGACGCTCACTAAAACATCCAGTGCCGTAAGGCATTGCGACCAAGAGATAGCGTGCGAGCTAGAGCGAAGGAGCGTAAAGCTCTGATCTTGTTGAGTCCTGGGGCCTCACCCACAGGTCTCCTTCTAATCTTTCCTAACTCTACCACCCCCGTATTTTAAAATCACGTTGTAACACGAAAGTGCTTCATGGCCGGGTACACAAACACGTCAGTCACGTCATTTCTTTCACGGAAGTGACCTCGCCAGAAAAATTGAAATTTAAGCCATGGCGCCAGGATCTGAGCCCGTGCCTCTGGAGCCCTTTCGCCGCAGCGGGAGTTACGTGGCGCTCTACTGACTGCGCTATATGAGCAGAGATGTGAGCAGCTCTAGAAACGCACGTTATGTCCTTTCTTATGACTCATTCAGATCGTGCTGCTGCCTAGGAGAGACGAAGCGAAGTAGCGCATCATGACGCTAAAGAAGAATGACAGATAGCGTCTCGATTCAAACGCCTTCACGTACAAGGGATGCGCGTGAATTGAGGCACACTCTGCGCTGGCGTTGTTCCCATGGCTCTTCTGTTTTAAGCTGCTGTTTCTGTGCATGTCGTATTTAGTTTTGTTGTACCCGAATACACCGGTTATTTTTTTTTGTTTCTTGCGTGTCGACGTCACTTTGTTTGGCAGGGTCAGGCTCGCGAACCCTTCGCACATGAAGGAGGTTCCTTTATCATTCAACCGATTCTTATGAAAGAGGAATCAACCACAGTTTTTTTATACTTCTACCAATCTCTGGCCCTTCTTCTTCATCACACAGAGTCATAACGCTACGGTGTTGCACGCCTAAAGGCAAATTTTAAGTGTTCTCCAGTTTTTATAGCAGTAGCAGTAAATTTACTATGTCGGCCAAAATGTAGCATGTCGGCCGCACAAGAATGGACGACACAGCGCAGGCAGAGGCGTAGCGTTGCGTGCGTGCCTCTTACAGCGTAGTTCCCGGGAAAATGACAGGTCGACTAGGCGGCAGCACGGGCTCGAGGACGTTTGCGCGCCTTGGAGCCGTTTGTGAGCGTTAATGTTCACAGCGAACTGCAGTTTGGGGTGAAGGCGGGGCCGGTAGGCTGAGAAAGAAGATAAAACGTGATCGACGCCAACGGAATCCCGAAACTGTTCAACATCGGCCGAACAGGCATTCGCAAAGGCGACCACCGATACTGCGGATCAACGCAATTTGCACTCTTGCTCAGTGCGCGGATTCGGCGCGCAAGCAGCGTGCGACAAACGTTGCGTTGCAGGCGTCTGAGGCAAGGGCACAATGTGTGCGTCAGGTTCTCCCAAAATTAGTGACCCTGACGCGTATATAAGGGCTACGATAACACATTTTAAGGATCCTCCTGTGCGTGTTCGATTGATTTGTATTTATTAAGGTAAATCATTATGTCTCGCTGTTCACTCGACCTAGAAATATACTTGACGTCGACACGGTTTGTAAGCAATAACGTGTACGATGGAACAACTCCCAGTTCCACACCGCCATCCAGGTACGCACCTCGGTTCACTGAACTTTGATCTGAAATCGCAAGAACACACACAAAACCCATAATTGCCTTCAATAACTGGTTCTCTCGCTCCGCAAGAACTTTGCAAACAGTAAGAGGGCGTCGGGCTTAAAACGTAGATGGAGCCTCTGGACGTGTCCAGATAGGTAAATCAGGTCAAATAGCTACCCAAATAAGTAAATACGAAGTTAAAGTTCCTAATTTGACTGACAACGAAAGTGCAAATTGTGGCTACATTGTTGTCCACACGTGTATATCAGGGTTACCTCCGAAAAAGCACTCCGAAGGACGATCTATACGTTTGCGGTGGTCATAAACACAGCGCCACTAAAACAGCATACATGTGGAAATGCGTGAACGTATCCAAAATAGGTGCGCCTCTCGCTGGGAGACGTTGCGGAATGTGAAACAATGAGGATGTGAGAAAAGCAAATCACGTATCTGTGTTTATTGTATCGCCGCTCACGCTTCAAGTCATTTTAAGGAAAACATGAGACCTGCTGAGTTTTTTATTATGTAGGCTTTCTTATTGCTGCAAATCTATTTGTTCCTCTTTGTGCAGAATCCCTTCGGCATGACGTACGAACGTGTGGGGCCCATCGGCAGGCCAAATGGAGCGACTGCTTCCGAACGCAGAAAAGCGGGAACTCAGATGCGCGCGGCGCGAAATCCAGCTAAGAAACGGTAGGCAAGGAGCTATTCAGCTCACCTTTTCTCTTCACATTCCTCGGCGGGAAATATTTTGTAGCGTGAGGTACACTAGTCGAGGTTGAGCAGTTTCACGTGGCTCCTGGAGAGCCGTGCGGAGCATGCACGAGGATGAGTAACGTCACACGGCCCACAGAACGTTTCTCGCTGCCCGGCGTCTCTCACACACCCCGCGCGCCCGGCATCTTTGCCGACCTCCATTCCGCACTTCGCGGCCCGGTCCACTTGATGATCATGCGAGGGGTGGCCGGGTGTGGAACCGATGGCTCGTGCGTCGCGGCAACAGCGGCGTGCACCTGTGGAAGCAGCTTAGCTCTGGGGCGAATGGTGACGCTGCGCCGGAGCCGCTTGATAAATATACACGTGTCACATAATGCGTATACCGTGTGTGTCATTGAAGCAGCAGCAAGCATGATAAGCTAATCCTACACAACCAGGAAAGCTAAAAATAACACGCTACGTATATCCTGGCATAGCCGAGATAAGCCACTGCTAATTTTTACTGCACGAGCTGGATAAATGCATTTCTGTGCTGCCTTGTGGCATAAACAAACGCTCTTTCGTCGATCATAATGGAGAAAGAAGGGACGCAAGAAAAAATACCAACACTAGCTGAAAGGTCAAACAGATAACTATGCCAAGACAATGTACTACTCCTGCATGTATTCGGGAGTTCCTCGCTTGACACGAGAACAAGCAAGCGTTGCCGCGACAGCGTCTCTACATCATCCCATTCTTAATTGTTGCAAACGAAACAATACACACACTACCCATCAATTAATGAGTGGTGTCTAGAGCTTTCGTACGGCAAAGTGGTTATCCATGCACACCAATATCCTTCTGACAGCGAAGGCTGATTTGGTCTCTGCAGTCCAGTACGAATAAACTATCGCCGGAGGCATGTCTGTTTCTGAAAGTTGCGCAGCTCGTCCGTCATTTAAAAAAAAAACTTGGCTTAGCGCGTCCCAGAGAGACCTGTACAGATTGGTGGAGCAACTAAGTCAGGGAGGCCCTCACGTAAGAATAAACACCCAATATCAAAATGCTAAACACAGCACCTAAAAGATATACGTACCAATCCTGACCTACCGCTTCAGTGACAAATGAGCCTAAGAGATTGGATGTGAAGAGAAATTGTGAAGAAGGATGAAGAGATTTTATAAAAGTCGTCAGGTTTGATTAACCAGAATAAAAATATTTGGCTCAGAACTAAACTCCGGTTTAGTTCTCAGCCAAGGAACTTTAGAACTAAACACATCCCCCAACGCTGACAACGCTGGGCAGCCTAATACATGGAGCTTCTTTCTATATACACTAGAGGAATCTTGCGCTAGCGTCTATGTGGCTGACATCAAGGCCGTATGTGTCGTCATTTGCCGCCACAATACCGTGCGCTCGCCTTAGCTTCATCATTGGCTTGGTTTGAAACGTTTTATTGACCGTAAACTCAAACACAATTGCACAAAAACGCGAAGAAGAGTGCGTAATCATAATGTTATAAAATAAAACACGCTCTCTGAAAGCTAGAGAAATAAATAAATCGTGTTCTTTTACTTACAGTCCACCCGAATGGCTGTGGCTACAATGCTGCAGACCAAGCTTGTAGTTCATAACATTAACAATAATGTAAAATGTTTGAAGAAACTTACTAACGACCCTTATTTTGCTAACATTTCAAATAATAAATTGTTTGAAAAGCTCAGAAAGGTTTTATACGCGCACCTATGAAAACGAACACCACGCCTTCGCGATTATTTCGTTCGTGTTTTCATAACAAAGCGGCTGAAAATTGCCCGCTCAGTCAAGATGTCCGGCAGCTATTAACATATTTGCTGATGCTGCAAAAAGGGTGAAATGCACTTTCCTTACCCCAAACTAAAGTGTCAACATTGTGGCCTAGCTTGCAATTATGTAAATATGTCCTCGTGGCCTCTCGCAGGCACTGGTCTTCCCATTTGCTTATAATGAAGCACAGCTGTCTTTGTATGAATTAATAAATCAATTTTGGATTTTCCAAGCGAAGCGAGAGGAGCGAGGCGACAGTAGCGAAACAAGTTTCGGCCATTTCGGCCGGAACGGCTACCTCGTAGACATAGCACTGGATAATGAAGAAATCAAACCCAAGAAGACGTTAAGAAAGAGTGCGATTTGGGCTTGTTGGCATAGCTTCATGATTTTACCAGCACAAAACAAAACTTTAGACACGAAAGACCACGGGGCGAAGCGCCACTAGCAACTGAAACGTTTAATCGTAAAAACACACAAATATATACACACAATAAAGCCACAAGTCACGCAGTACAGTACTACAGTCTTCAATGCTTTAAGCACAAGCTGCTACCTACCGTCTTGCGCAGTCGCGGGGAACGACAACAAAAGCACTGCATACAATCCAACCCCATGTGTACAAACCCCGAAACACGCACGACACACTTTAGCAGCCTTTTTCTAAGCAAGCAACCTCAGCGTCGGATAACAAGACTGCAGTTGGCTGACACACGTAGTTCCGTCTTTTTCTGGTAGAATGCTTCAGTTATCTCCCTCGTTGCCCGCTTACGGTGTTTGTCACGCACGATGCGGTGTGGCAGCTCTAGACGGCAGGCGCATTCCTCGTGGTTGGGTTGCCATCCATCAATGAGCGTGAGTGGCCACTCCGGTCGGCCCGTGCACTCCTTGATATGCTGGCCAAATGGGCCCCCGACTGTGCAAGATGGTAGAAGGTACTGTACATGTTGTGATGACGGTGGCTTTGATTGTGGGTATAATTTGTGTGTTTTACGATAAAACTTTTCAGTTCTAGTAGCGGTTGCGTCCCGTGGTCCTTTCTTGTCCAAGTTTGTTTTGCGCGGTTCCCATCATAGAAGACTGCTAAGAATTATATAGACATGCCAAGCCATCAGCTGTGGTCCTCCCATAAGGCCATAACCACCTCTCCCTCCCCCCCACCATCATGGATTCCAGGGGAATCGTCTCTAGTATAGCTAATCCGGCTGATTACCAAGCAGAAAGGGGTTGTGTCGTGTTTGTGGGAACTGCTTAACGTACACCTGTTTGCACTGGCGGGATCGGTTCTGCGCATGCGCCACCAGTCTTGCCCATGTCGCCGCCTCCCACCGTGACAAGGCACTGCCCCTCCACCCGCCTTTCTGCCCCGCCCCCCCCCCGACCGTCGATCGTCGCTTACGGGGGTAGCCCTTAAAGGTTACCTCCTTCTGCTCCCCCTTAAAGGGGCAGGAGGAGGAGGTAGCCTTTATTGTGGCAGGAAGACACTACGTCAAGTGGGGGGAAGTGGGAGTGGCATTAAGAGAAAATCCAAGTTTGTTTTATTCGAAAGATTTCGTGTCCTAAGTGCCCCCAGCGCTTGTCCGGAAGGAAACGATGCTTTATTCACTGCGAAATTGATTAATTTAAATTGAATTTTAGATGCAGAGCATCTGATTCACTCGCCTTGTCCCTCCGGCGTCGTCGTCGTTGTCGTGGTCGTCGGCGTTATCCACCCCTCCCCCATTCTCCTCGCCACGCCAGCTGCACTCTCCGCCGCTCACCTCCTCTCCTCTCCGATAGCGAACACTCTCTCGCGAGGGGAATTGGATTGGATTCGATTGGATTGGCTTGGATGGGATTGGCTTGGCTTGGCTTGGCTTGGCTTGGCTTGGATTTGATTTGGATTAGATTGGATTAAAGTGGAGTGTGTTGGATTGTATTGCGTCATAGCCGTGGCACGTTGCGCATAGCCGCGGCAGACGCGCTGGGCCCGGCGCATGTGCAGTCTCTCTCCCGCGGTTTCCTCTCCTTCGGGCGCGCCTGCTGCAATATAACCGGTGTGCCGTTCTCCGGCGAAGCAAACATCCACCCCTGGCTCAAACACCTTCGTCCACGCAGCTTTACAAGTACGACAACGTCGTCAATCGACTGGGACCGGCTTACGCAGTCCCCTCACGTTATCGCGCTATAAAACGCGGGTCCCTTCGCCGCTCCGCCTACGCGTCGCATCTACACAGCGGGTTCCCGCGAGGGCAGGTTGGAGTTTAGATTTCGCATCAAAAACGAACGCGTGTTTTCAACGACGTTTGCAATGACATCATAAGAACTGGTCTTTCAGCTAAACTTGGTGGGGAGCGGCGACTTGCTTACTGTTAGTCAACGTCTATAGATGGCGCCCTACAGCGGGGCAAGCTAAGGTCCCTGAAATTACTAAGGTAGCGCCATCTTTAGATCTCGCCGCCTTTCGCCCTCGCCCGCGCTCCTTTCCTCCTTCGTTTTTTGCCATTTTCTTTTTCGCCGGCGAACGCCGCGCGCCATTGGCCAACGGCCAGTGACGTAGTACCTCGTCCCCGCGTTGTTTGTTTTTTCTTCTCGTCGCCGCCACTGTCCATTTAAATTCGCCATTTTGGGCTCAGCTGCCTCGGAGCGGCCTTATCGAAGCCGCCAGCGTATAACAACCGAACAGTCAGCTGCTCGTGTCAAACAAGTGTTGCGTCGGCGTCACTTTATGTAGCTTCGCGATGCCGAGTTGTTGTGCCTTCGGCTGCTCGAATAAGGTCAGTGCAGTCACGGCCAGCTCGGCTGTAGCAAGCTGTAATTTATCAAAGCCCACACATGAATCAATGTTAGCTGTACAGCATAAAAAGGATTCACAATTGCGCTCGTTAGCGCGCTTCTGGCCTTGGAATACGGAAGTTATTATAAAACTCGGCACTACAGCTAATTGTAAGCTGTGCGCATTCTTTAACTGCGCGTTCTTTGTGCCAGCCTTTTCCAGATATGCTAGACAGTGCCTTACTCGAAGTAATTGTGAACGCCAATCGCACGAACATTGCTATGCCACGGACGTACTGCCAAAAGTACAGCCGTCATTGGCGAGGCCAACGAGGAGACGCGAGAACTTTGACCCTATCAGCAGCCTATAACGACGTGAAGGTGACATATTTTGCAACAGCGTCAAAGCACCGGAAAGTGCACGGAATAAAGGTGGCATGAATGTCAGTAGCTAATGCGGGACGCATACTGAGCGCTACCTAATGATCTACAACTAACGCAAAAAACGCGAACGCAAAAAAGCCAGCGCAGCGCTCGAACTGCGGCGAACCAAGGTCACCGCGAACCATGCGCAAGCCCTCTGTGCAGCGCTTGCACGACCACAGCTTAATCACGCAAATGCGAGATTTTGATTGCATACGGTTTAACGCGCCGACGCAACGCAGGCGATGAGGCGCGCCGTAGTGGAGGGCTCCGGATTAATTTTGACCACCTGGGGATCTTTAACGTGTGCCGAAATCTCGTACACACGGGCGTTTTTGCTTCTCGCCTCCATCAGAAAAGCGGCCGCCGCGGCCGGGAATCGAACCCGCGACCTCGTGCTCAGCAGCGCAACGCCTTAGCCACTGAGCCACCGCGGCGGGTCAAATGCAAGAACGGAATTACTGTAACAGAGCAATTTGAAACGTCCACGTTCGATCCTTTCGCGTTCACGAACTATCCTGAGCATGCCGCACACGTGAACAAACACCGCGCCGTCCGTATGCGCCAGCGGCATCCATCCCGCAAATATCCCCTTCTACACAAAAATATACAACAACACAGCCTCACTTAATGCGTGTTGGTAAAACGGGTCTCTAGAAATACTATTACTGCTACCAAAGAGCGATTGCGGCACGAAAACAAGAGCAAACTGCATGAGAAACTGTAGCGAGCGGCCCGAAGCGTTGCGAGGGCGTCTGCTCTGAGGAAGCCAACAAAAATGACGGCCCCGCCTCGGAGTTAAAGAGACCGCGGCGCCGCGGGTGAGAGGAGAGAAAAAGAGGAGGGCAGCGGAGAAGGAGGGAGCAGTTGGCGCTACCTTAGTAATTTTAGTGACCTTAGGGCAAGCCGTTTTGTGTCTTTGTTTTTTTTTTTTGACCGAATTTAAACCTGGCTTGTTTCTGTTCATGAGAAAATATTCGTTCCGTGAAACATGGTGCTCACTCGGCAAATATGGTTACGTAAGGCAGCATGGCTTGCGTTAATCGGTCAGTGTAGCCTGAGATTACCCGAAAGCCTCGCAGTGCTGTGCCTGTAAACGAGGCATAGTGCGCGCAGTACGAACAGTGCACATCAGTTCTTCTATGTTTACGTGGGCTTTCGTAACTTCCACTGTTTGTCCAACCATTCTTACTGCTTTAAACTTTAAGGAGAATGCGCCCTAATTTAAGCGCAAATAGCTCGTTCGGCAAGCCTATAAGTTTTGCATAATTTACCTCTGCTTTTTCCCGCCTCCGCGAATCGGAGAGCTGGTTGGTTGACATTATAGGTTCGTTTGCGGGAAATGAGCTATAGGGTGGCATGGGCATTCCCTTTTTTCCTAATTATTCGGATTATTTTAGCGAAGTTTACGCTAAAAGTGGTGTCAGCATGATACTAACAAGGCAATCCTTTGAATGAACCAAACTTGCATTTTGTATTCATGACCCCTTTAAAAACTTCGACGGCTGTACATAAGAACCACACTAAAATAACCACCAGTTTCTTCTGCCACTAAAAAAGACGGATTATAGGCGGCTCTGAACGCTCGGAGCCAACTTGTGGACTTGACCAAAGGATCCCACTGAGCACGCGGACAAAAACGTCCGCCAGCTAAAAAGGTTACAGAAAGAACAAAATGAAGGCTCACTGATACTCAGAAATTTTCGCGACCAGAGTCAGCCTTCCAGTTCTAATCAAATGTTTTTGTTTATTGCTATTCAAAACCATGTATATACGTTACCCCGCACTATCTTCATCCCAATGATCGTTTGTTGAAATAGGGCGATTTTGAAATATGTGACAAGGACCACATGTGTTTGTTCACATCATAGCGGCACAGCGATGCACCACAGGGTACCGCATATCATCGGTCCACCATTACACTGCGGCACAAAGACACACTATGTTTGAAGCTTATTACCATCTCTTTTTTTAGGGATAAACGGTACTGATGGTATTACTCGATTTGAAAGCCGCAATTTAGATTGGAATCGAAAACATTGGGTAACCACATCTGAATTGGTTAGGTTCAGGCAAATAGTGTGTTTCACCTTCAGAAAATGAAGCAACTAAGCATCTTTTATACCGAGTCCACTCGTGCGACCAGCTTGTATGCAAGTGATCGATTTTTGAGGTTTAAACGCGCCGACGCTGCACAGGCGATAGCACACCGTAGTGGTGAGCTCCGGATTAATTTTGACTACGCGTCGGATCTCTGACGTGCGCCGAAATCTCGAACACGGGGGAGTTTTCTCTTTTCACCTTCCATCAGAAAAGCCGCCTCCGCTACCGGTACTCGAACCCGCATCTTTGGGTTCACCCACACAACGCATTGGTCACTGAGCCACCGCGGCGGCTCCTGTATGCAAGCGGAGTTTGGCCACCAACTCTTCTTTGAAATGTATCACGAAATGTTTTGAAAGCAGTGTTTGCAACCAACTCCCCAAATACCGACACTCATTGAAGTAGTCTCCTTAGACGCATACAAGTTGTATGCGGGTGCGGGTGAAATATTTTGTGCAAAAATTCAGGCTTCAGTGGTTTTCTTCTTCTTTCTTCAAAAGATCTAGTATACAACCTGTTCTCAGTTCAGGTCGAATAGCGAGGCGCTAGGTTTCTAACAAAAAGAATGTGAGATAACAAGGCTTCACTTATAACCTCCTCTGAAGCATAACGCTTTAAAGCGAAAGCTTTCTTAGTAGGACCGATGACATTCTGTCAAAATACTAATGCGTTTCCTTAAACACCCATTGGTCGACTGGAAGCTCTGATAAGATCTCTGGACAGACAGCGCGTGCATGAAAGCGGGCTTCCCTTGTGTCAGAATCGTTACTTGGAAATAGGGAAAAATGAACGGTTCTAGATAGGCATGCTGAGTAACATCTCCCTAGAACCGTCTGGAATAATGAGGAACGAGTAGAACAGTATACTTTTAGTCTCATAAACCACGTATCGGAATTCATTCAGATCACTCGTACATGCGTGTACTAACTAGGCTTAAATGTGCACTTGTGGTTAATTTTTCCTCTTGCGATTCGTACATTTGAATGTTTGGCGATCGATTGGTCGTGCTTTAGCGAAGAGCGGGCGCGCAATTTTGTAGCTTTTGCCCTTCTTTCAACTTCGTTTAGGACTACAGGTTAAATTTTTATTCGTTCATATCGCACAAGTTCCACAGCTACTGTCGATCCCAACAGATGCCACTTGCAAAGTTGGAATCTTTACCGCGATGAGCTTAGCAGTGACGGAGGTAAAAAAAATGGCAACATCTTCACTCCGTGGATGATAGCTAGGGTGCGGAGTACGGGGACTCCAAATTACATCCAAGTTGCGCTCCGAGTCACATCCGGTTTGCGCCCCGACCGTCATTCGGTTTTAGCCGTGAGTTGCAGCTTGATTATTCACACTAAACTTTCTTACACCCTTTTTGGCGGAAAAGCGTGTAAAAATATTGTCCCATGGCGAAAACCTTTAAAAGATGTTTTGGCAAAAGAAAGGTGTACGCATAAAAAAGGGTGTTCGTGTGAACACCATAAAAAGGGTGTAAGGTTGCTCAACACCCTAAAATAAGGGTGTGGCCAGGGCAGCAGCTACGCGTGGCAATGTGAATCGGCGGAGCGCAGCAGCATTCACACAAAAAGAGTCATTACGCCACAAGTTACACTTGGAGTTTAGACCAGCGGTCTCCCGTAATCAATAAAAACTTTTACTACTACTGGAACAGAAATGAATTGCAAGAAAACCAACAGGAATGCAAGCGGTACAGGCAGTGCATGCTTATTTAGTCACACAAGTGCTCTTCTTGCGTTTATATCCAGCAAAGGAAGCCCCCCGATCGAGTCGTGGGCTTGTCGCAAAAAAGACAATTAGCGCTAATTTGGCACTTTGGATTTCACTATACGAATATTCAAATCAACAGCGGATTTGAATTCGTTTGAAAAATGTTTATTTAACGAATTCAACGCTGATTGAAACGTTTATTTGAAAACGTTTGAAAACGTTATTCACGAGGTAGTTTTTATGTTCCATAACGTAGAGAATTTTATAAATACCAAATCAAATCTTCCCCGCCTCCTCAACACCCTTCAAAAAGGGTGTTCATTATTTCAACACTTCTTTTCCCCGAAGGTGTAAAGCTACAAATTAGGGCGTTCGTAAAACCAGAAAAAGGGCGTAAAGATAAAAGCTTTACGAAAAAGGGTGTAAAGAAAAGACCGCCAACAAAGAAAAAGGTGAGAGACTTCCACTTTGGAGGCATTTTTGTACCTGTGACGGGTGACCCCCCGCCAAACTCAACACCCTTCAGAAAGGGCGTTCACGTATTTAAAACACCCTTTGTCACAGAAAGGTGTAAAGCAACAAATTAGGGGTGTTCGGAACTAATAGAAAAGGGGCGTAAAGAAAAAGGGTGTAAGAAAGACCGCCAACTAAGAAAAAGGGGAAGATACGTCCAAACTTGGAGGCATTTGTACTTGTTTACACGGGTGGACTGAACATTTTCTGTACCTCACGATGTTTAAAGCAAATTAAATTGGCATAATATATTACCAGTGAAGCTGTTAAGCTTGAGCTAGTTTCGGTGGCGCTAACAAAAAAATACAAAGAAAAAGAACTGTTGCACTTGTAAAGGGTGCACCACCGCAGATAGGGTATTATAACAGTAAAGTCAGCTTTCGAGCTAGTTAGAGTCTGAGCACAGGGGGCGTATGCGTATGTGCACCTCTTGCTGTACAATTTCAAAAGTACTAGTCTTTTTGGATTCTAAAAGGCACAAAAACTTGGCGCAGTTTGCAATACTTGTGCATTGGTGGGGGCCGACCTAGCTTGTTTCCCCCTTGGATCCCGTGGCAGTACTTGTAAAATCCGGTGAAACTTGACCTCACCCCTCAGCGGTCATCCTAGCTTAGCACGAACATTGCAAAGCTTAGCAAACATAACCAAACGTAGCAACACCGGAAGAAGCTGGGTCTACCCCCAGCTCCGCTGTTCTTTTTTGCAACTGAAGACCTATTTCACACCGTTTCAACGGCCTACAGAAATCCAAGTGTGTTGCAGTCGGTAAACACTCTTTTCGCCACACGACTATAGTCTTCTTAAATAAGAAGGTTCAAATTGGTGTTTCGCGTGCAACGCTAAACTTGGGGCATGAGGTGCACCGCATAGGGAAACGAGCGATCATTGCATTCGAGCAATTATTTTTTTTGCGTCTGAAAATTTGTTTTGAGTAGGGAAGTATATAAGGGGATGTCTTGTTTTTTACAGTTCTATTATGCTTCCAAGCATGGCCTTATTCAATAAACAGCTGAACACGTTTTCCGCACCCTTTAAACGCCGTAAAAAAACCAAGGGTGTTGAAGTTGATCAACATCTATTTTTCACACAAGAAGGATGTAGAGCTACGAAAAGGGTGTTGAGGTTTAAGAAAAAGGGTGTAAAGGCCTCCCAACACCTTTTTTTCCACTTATGCTACACCCTTTTTGGCTAAAAGGGTGTAAAAAAGTTTAGTGTGTGCCCTAATGAAACTGCAAGTCACTGCTCAAATCGACTTTTTCTTGATTTTCGCTTGATGGTGGTTGCCTCACGGATTGACTCGGACGGAAATTAGGAGGTCCTAAAGTACTGCGCACCGTTACAGGTGAGGGAGTAAGCCGTCTGACTCTCGGGTACTAACTTACAGTCACAGCCCAATGCCTCCATAGCATCTGGCGTGCGCGCATGGCCTGGCTCCTTGGTGACGCAGACACTCGACTGGCGCGGCAGTTACTGCGGGAAAGCGTTGCACAATTTGTTTAGGGGCAAAGAACGCTACCGCCAGCTTCCTAGTGGTTGGATTTAGTTGAAACACTGACTGCTATTAAGTGATGAACCAATGACAAAGCCAAGTCGGAGTCACGACTGACAGTTTTTAGTGTGTGCCTGTTGTATGTTGTGTGTTGAATGACTTGCGTCATGTTGAAGACCGGCAATAAAGAAAAAACCCGGTCACAGCCCAATGGGTAAGACGACTGATACCAATTCTGTCTGGTCTACCAGACACAAGCTCGAATTGTGTCGGTGCCTGGGTGATTTTTTGCGATTGTAAATGCTATGCGCACGGACGCGGACGGAGATTGTGCGGTCCTGAGGTACTACGCAACCTAATATCATCTGCTTAAAACCTGCTGCGTTGCTGCGGCAAATGATTTCAGTCTCTTTTAATCCTCTTATAAACGTAGATTAGACTCATAGGACCGCAATAGCAGTTTGATGGAAAAGCCTTGTGGACTGCCTGCCTCCCACAGTTGTCAGGAACTGGCTGCTGCGTTTGGTCCCGAACCATGCAGTTTGTGTAAACGTGTACCTATGCCGGTATGGTGGCTCCTCTTTACAGGTCGTACATGACCAATGATGGGGCCAGTAATGTGGATGGTCACTGTGACTCCGAAGACGAACCAGCCACGAAGTGGTGATCCACAAGGGGAATGGACCTTGTGAAGAGAAGCCGAGACGACGCTAAGCGATTCCAACGAGTCGGATAAAGACCCACAGTGAGCGCCGAAGACAATTCCCTTTCCAACGATGACTTACGAGGAAGACCCTGACTACTCCGAGCGGGGACCGGAGAGCTTGGCCTCTGACTCTGACAGTACTCAGGCATATTCCGTAGCCTCTGACAGCGACAACTAAGGACTCGACGAATACAGCTACAGACATTCTCGCCAGAAACACCATTAAGAATGATTTGTTACCCCGCCAAACCCGCAATCGAATGTCTCCAGGTTTGGGCGCGTACGTGGCAAGTTCAGGAATCGGCACAAGTTCAGGAATCGGCACAAGGTGCACACCGGAAAAAAAAGGCTTGAATGCCAGGGTGGATATGTCACCTGTCTACGACTTTCCTTAAAATTCCTCCCCCTAGAGAACAACATACTCAGCCACTTTTGGATTGTTGTTTTTTCTGTGTGTTTCCCTTCTGCAATGTATATTTGTTACCCGATGCGTAGTTCTATCTCGAGGCATGCTATGTATCTGCTTCAATGGACGAATGATCATCTTCATTAACCCTACACGAAAACCGACGACAAGCCGGGATCAAATTCCTTTTCAGGAAAGTTCACAAAATTGCGAAAACAATAGTGTACTCTGAAGCCCGAAGTATGTACGAAAGCAACAATTGTCGTTCTGGAGTACCGTGCAACGCAGTAGCTGCGTTACACGGGAATCGAGTCCTCTTCACAACCCCCCCACCGGAGCTATCAAAGGGACACGAGCAATGCGCCATTAGTCTCTTAGCTGCAGGCAGATACCTAAATGCATGAGAAAGATCTCCTATCCATAGGATAAAAGTTCACCATACATTAGCCCACGGACACGAGGGTCTTGAACGGAGCAAACGCAGCCTAACAGGTCCACTCGAACTCGCATACCCTGCTCCCTGCTGACCCCGGCTATTCACACTTTCCCCTCTAGAAGATACGGAAAAGGGTCTTCTCATCCTGCGTCTAAGAAAACCATCCTTCCCCGTGCCACATGGGGATCTCATCGCTTAAGAATGGCAAACTCTGGCCAGGATATAAACCAACACACATACCCACAAATCTAGATGGAGTAAGGTTGGTAGGAAATGTCCCAAATTACTTAAAACTGTTGATAAGTACGGGAAAACACGCACCCTGTTTAACGAACTCGGTCTTATCCAAGGATGTGCTCAGGGGGGAACAACTCAATCATTAATATCCAACTTATATCGACACATGATAGGCTGCCGTGACCAGCTTGTCACCTCAGGATCAGTGAGCTGATTCTAGGGCCCTGAAAGTTTGGTTCAACCCACAGGGTCTACAACCTCCTTTATCCCCTTTTTCCAAACTTTAAAATAAATAGTACTCAACAGAAAACATTTCTCCCTCTTCTCACTGTTATCTTATAAAAAAAACCAAACGTTCAGTCAGGCCAGCACATGCTTTTTAACTTTGACATTGTCACTTTCTTTCTCACTCTGCCCAACACTCGAAAGCGCAACATTTCATGTCCATTTCTTAAGCCACGCTAGCGTAGGATGCCCGTGAGTTTCCTTTGCCGTGGTGACTAAGACCATCGCGGGTAGACTAGCTGTCGTCACTGAACTGGACTACTTGGAAAGCATAATAAACGTTCCCTCGACGCCGAAGTAACGCTAGAGCGTCATACATCTTAAGACCTAAACGTAATGTCCTCTACAACTTTCTCGTATTTTACTTTTGATGCGCGGGTCGAGTTAAAACGTGTCGCAGCAAATAAGAATTCGACGTGTGCCATCGGTCAGCCTGTTGCAGACGACGTTTGCGGGCCCTAGTTGGCTGCGCGTCCTGTGGATGCCAGTCGGGTGCGCACCCTCGGCAACATAGCGAAGTGAAGTGGAAAGGCTTCTTCGCGCTGCACGAAGTTCGGCAGCTGAAGAAGCAGGTCGGGTGACGTCACCTACCACCTCCCGACACCCTCCCCCAAAAGTACATACTCTCACTAGGCTGCCGTGACACCACTTAGCTCGCGCCCTGGTAAAGAGTACCGCGACTAAAGGGACGAAAACTTGTGCGGAGAACGACGCGTTTTCGCATGCTTTTTCCCTCTCTGGAAACGGGTCCACGAGCTGTCAGTAAAAGGCACGAAGGCTTCTGGACCGGTTTTAAAGGAGCAAAAAACGAGTGCGAAAACCCTTCGCTCTCCGCATATATCTCGGGCCTTCATCTCCGCCTGGAAACGATAGCTGTCGATGTAGGAAGCGCCGCACGCACACGTGAACGCACGCGTACTGCGCAAATCGCAGTAACGCTTCGAAACCAAGGAGGGCTTCGCACTTGGAGAAAATGACATGAGATTATTCATGCATGTAACTTAATTTCTCTGTGTGGCCATGTAACGACAAATTTACTGGAGGTATGAAGCACGGGGGCCGTATGTCTTGAAATCGGAGGTATTTAGTAGTGTGAGGTTCACGTACCTGAAAGAATACTTCATAACGCGACGTATAATACCTCAGAAACATATCCATTTTTTGTAACGCTGCGTATTAGCAAAAAATTGAAGAAGCTCGAAAATCGGAATGGTTAAATACTTCGTAAGCATTCTTTCCACCCGATCATCTCCGAGCGATACTGTTACAAAATGTGATCTGGTCGGTTGGAAGACGACGACACCGAAGCGAAGACGAGTAGCCACCGCACGAGCAGCGAGGCTCATTGCATCATCTTCATCAATCGGATAACGCTAGGCGCTCGAACGTCGTTAATAAAGCGGTGTACTCTATCCCGCGCTCTATCCCGCGCCGGCTTCCTGGTCTTCAAAATTTTGGTGCCGTGCAACATCTCAATATACACACCGGGTTGCTGAACTGCACGCGAAATCTATGAATTCTACACGTGAGATTCAGAGCATTGAACATATACGGTCATAACATACATGCGATTCATGACCCATTCGTTCCCACTCATATTGCATAGTCACGAGACGCGTAGGGCATACTTTAAACAAGCCAAATCATACGTCCCCTTTATCATTGTGCTAAGTCATAGCCACAATCATTCATAGTACCCTATTCATGGCAACATACCATAGTCATGCCATGAATCATAGTCGCAGTCAGTGCCAGCACATCCTCGTGAGAACATGCAAACTACAACGTATTACTCTTAAGATAAATGCTGTATGTACCCATGCCGAACGTACTGGCGAAGCAAAACGTTCCATAGTGACGGTTTATCCTCATATTAAAAATTAAGTCATATAGAGTATTAAGGTTAACAATGTCATAAATCATAGCTGCTCCAGACCTCCCCAGAAGAAGCCGAACTTCTCGCTATGGCTTTTGCCAGCTGCTGACAACACATCCCCCGTCCGCACGACCAATATCTACACCGATTCAAATTCAGCATGCTTCCACCTGGATCAGGGTCTCGCCTTCCCCTCCTCACTGTCCCTCTTCAACAAAGTTAAAGGGGCCTTTTCACGTGCACTGGATCCCTGGTCACGCAGGCGTTGCAGGGAACGAACGCGCTCATCAGCTTGCCCGCGAAGCTCTCCCTCCGGCCCCTGTCAACGCTCGCGACACAAATCCTTGTCCTCCCCCTCCGCTCCCTACTTTAGCAGACATTCTAAGCATACGCCGCACGTTCCTTACCCTCTATTCCGGGCTTACCCGTCGCGAGCAAGTAGTAATTCGGCAGGCGCAAACAGATACACTGCACACACCCACTCGGCTCCATCTGTTCCAACGCATGCCTGACACCCCTGTCCCACTCTGTCCCCACTGCCTTATTCCCCCTACCAGGACCACATTCTTTGGGAGTGCCCCTACACCCTACCCAACCACACAATTACAACGGAGAGTGGCTGGCTGTTGCGGCGAGTCTCCAACAGCTACGGGAACTGGCGGCCCACATCATCAGGGCCCTCAGCGGCTGCCTGGACCTGAGGCGGCTGATTCGCCCCACCATCCCAAGAACAATAAAGTTTCTATCTATCTATCTATCCAGAGAAAGTCCTGTAATGCTTGTAGGCATCGATGAGTGGAATTGGAGCACCCCCTGCTAACAAAGGCAAGCGTTTTCAATCTTCCCACCGAATTTTGCGTCTCACTTACGCAAATGAGCATACTGCATAATGTTAAAAACACCTCGTTTGGTGCAGCCCTTCGAATGCGGGACCCTACAAGCCACCCGACGGTCTCATTGGACACCACCAATGAACTAGAATCCTAGACTGTCTCTTGCAGGGAAATGCCAACAAGTAGAAATCCTAGACTATCTCTTGCAGTGAAATCCCACAACCAAACAGCAGAAAGTGGGCACAATACTTTCTGCTGGAGAAAACAAGCCTGCTACCACGGGTTCACGATATCTTCATCGTACGGGATGTTTCGAAGCCCACTTCCACAATAGCAGGGAATTTTAAAGAAGAAGGAAAACCTGGGGCCTAAGCGTCGCCGTCAACGGCTTGAACACTTCTTCCAATTCTTCAATTGTCAGCATCATACACTTATTTTTTCCTTATCATTTCGTGAGATATGGTTAGTGTGGGTCTCGTGACATGAAATGATCTTGTACAGTGAACAATCGTAAATTCGAACTTCAATAATACTAATTTATGGGTAATCAAACTGGACGATATTTTCCGGTCAAGTCTCCACTCGAGGGTAGCGCTGCTGTAGAGCCGTACTCCCAGGGGAGACACAGGTTACGCCCGTTGCAGGGCTTCACGCTTCACTGTATAGAATCAGCCGCTCACCATTCCAAAAGTGACCGACGCTCAGCTCGTACGTGCCCGCATGCTAGCAACCGGACAATGGTGTGAGGAAGTGAATCTGATGGGGACCCTTTGGCACATGTCGGGTTAACCCGAACTGCTTTCCTGCACTCAATGGACAATTCTTTGGTGCCCGACGTCTATCTGCGCAGTGCTTGCTTGCAAGATGTTTCTTAATGGCGCTTACTTAACGGCATCGCGCTCCACGCATGGCACGTCAGGTGTAGTTCCGGTCGATCCTGCAACCAGATGGATCCCGGGCCTTCGGTGACGGTTGTGTAGGACGACAGCTGATTTCTGGCCATTTGATTGTGGATAGTAGACTGCAGAGTACGGTGGATTCCTCGATTGCACAAGAATCCTTCAAAGTCGACAGAAATAAATTGTGGGCCATGGTCACTCACTATTTCCTTGGGATAGCCTTCTCGGCTAAATGCACTTGCGCAAACAGGGCGTGGCCGTGGCTGAAGTGACGTTAGAGGTGAATCCCGCTTCTGGCTACTTGCTAAACTAGTATACCAAGGTAATGGCTAAACGACTGTCTTGAGGACAATTGCGAAAGCACCAATGATGTCGATGCCTATCTTTCCCCACGGTCGTGAAGGAAATGGTACCGTCTCCATTAGCGGCACAGCAAATTTTGTTTCTTTATAAACAGCATCGCAAATGGCCCATCACTTAATCTAGTGGTGAAAATGCTCGCTCAAGCCAGTCGACCAGCAGTTTGCTCATGGGCCGCTGCCAATTTTTTTAATGACGTCTGCCTGTTCCTGCTGATCCAGTTCACCTTCCGCAGATTCCTCCACCGCGAACGGCAAGCGTTGTAGTTTGCAGTTCCATTGTAGGCTGCAGTTCCATTGTGTTGACGGCGTCGTTGACCCTGACATTTGTGCCTTGGGGTACCACGTAGAACAGGAATTGAGCCTGCCGGTTCCGATACTGGACTGGAGTGACGAAGCACCCCTGAACGTAGATCTTGCTGCTAGAAAAAATCCACCAATATCGCCCATGTTGGCTGGAATGGTGGTGGAGGCTTCGGTTTGCTGCACGTGTCAGCACCAGGAATTGAAGCTTGAGAACCTGTGTCCACTATAAAATCGACGGGCGTTTCTTGAACTTGTATACCCGCTCCGGCTCTCTGCTGACCGCTACGTTGCAGTACGCTGAGGGCTGTTGGATTGCGAAAGTCCACTTGTTGAACCGCAAGGGAGCTCTTGCTAAATACAGCGTATTGTTGGGGTAGGCAGTATTGCGTTTTTAAGGGTGGAAAAACTGCGCGTGAGAGACAAGACAATGAGAAAGGGACAGAAGGGGCACAGAGCTGCGCCGGTTAGAGCTTGAGTTAGAGTTGGCGCAGCTCCAGATAGAGCTGCGCGAGTTCTTGCTAAGATTCTCGCTGCGACAGACTCTATCGAGGTGGCCTTCCTTGCCACAATTGTTGCAAGTCTTGCTTTTTTCTTTCAAAACACTAGAATTGGCTAAGTGTTTGCCACAGCCGCGACGGAAGCAAATCCTGCTGTTTTGGTCTGAGGAGGACCGTTCGGCGGGCACCTGGCACCAGACACTTATCAACCTTTCACATGCCCTGCTTGGCTAGCAGATACAACTGCTTTGAATATTGCGCGGCTTCTTGGATACTTGTTTTCGTGGGTGAGGGCACGGTTCAACTTCAGCAAAGAAGGGAAAAGGTTTGGGGCGTGTTGGTTCATCGTCAGACGGAAAACAAACGCTAAGCCCGTCCACTCCTCGTCCTGTGTTTTTATTTAGCGCTTGTTTTCCGTCAGCAAAGAGCCCTCTTTAGGAAGCCGTTCTCAAAGTAAGGTGTTCATTTTTTTATGAACGTTTATTTGGTCACAGGGCATATATATGGGATTATGAGGTGATGGTGATTAGATCAAAATGAAAATGTTCGCTTTGCGGATAAAGTCAAGGGGTGAACGATGATGGCGCCCATGTATCCATGCAGCGTATGCGGAGGCGTCGTCTACGTGAGGACCGTCGCCGCAAGGTGCCGCAGTCTCGTCGGATTTTTGTTCCCGTATGAATTCGTCTGCCTTGTCATTGAAGGCGTAGGTATGTAAAAGTTCTCGTAGCGGAAAAAATAACTTGTGCCTGGTCTAGCCCTGAAAATATACGCATTGCCCAGAGCGCTGGAGTTCAATGGCAACGTGTACTGGCTGTGTAATTGGCTTCGAACCTATGTAGAGCAGTTTTAATTTCGTCGTCCCCGCTGTAGGTTGCTTCTCTGGTAGCGTGTAGAAGATTAGTTCTCGCTGGACCCCAGGCAAGTGTATAACGAAGCATTGCGGAGTGCTTAATGGGTACGCGTCGATTACCAGCGCTACAACGTAGTTTCGAACCGTCGACGCTACGGCGTCCATGCTCTGGCAGGTTTCTCTGGCTCCACTGGCAATGGCAGCAGCGGCGTCAAATCCATTGAAGATTGCACTATGCCGCCTGTGAACTTAACGTTCGAGGTGTTCCGCGCGCAACCGAAAGTCGCACCTCTTGGCCATATGTTGTCTCGAAGGCGCGCCTAGTCACCGCCGTAAAAGAAAGACGCTGACGCTACCTTTCACCCACGGACAAAGAGAGCGTTTATTCTTGTCGCACACTATCAATAACCAACTATATAAAACTAATGATGCTGGTGAAAACTTAGCCACATTAAACTGTGCGCCACGTGTGGACCCGAACATACACTAAATTGCACATCCCAGCCTGTATATCACGCGATGGGGCCGTCGTTGTACAATGTATGTGAGAGGGAGAAAGAAGAAAAGTTTAATAGAGCAAACGCTGGTCGTTGAGCCGTCACTCTGCGGGGTGGTTTCTCCTCAGTCAAGATATGTTTGGGACTTGCCAGCAGCCATGGCAGGGGTGACGAGAAATATCTGGTCAGCGTGACGGGGGCTGGCCAGCAGGCTCTCCCCCTGCCCGGGGGAAGGAATGGAAGTGCGGTGAGCGATGAAAGACCCCCACCACGTCGTAGGTAGTATCAACAGAGGGACGGATGGGACTGGTCAGGGGGTACTCGGTAGGAGAAATAGAATGGAGGATCGGTGCGTTGAAATAAGTGCTTGTTTTTAATCGACAGCAGATTATTACTTCTTGGTTGGTTGAGGGTGAGGTCGAGGCTAGGTGAGGCGAAGGTTTAGATAATGGCAGAGGATATGATGGAGCGTAATTGAACAGCGGGAGGTGGAAGACGTCGGATCGTGGCTCTAGACCCCGAGAAAAATGCCTAGTGTGGAAGGGCGCGATTAACATTTTTATATTGGGGGCGAGATTCAGGCGCTTTCATCCACAACAAGGCCATCAGCAAGACGCAGTTCTCTGCTGTCCTGAATATAACCACCTCCCTCATTCATGGCAGCCTATATTATTTAGACCTCGGAAGTGTGGAGTAGTAGTAACCAGATTTGATGCAGAATTCCACTGATAAATTTTTACCTACGCAAATCTGGCTTCGCCTCATCCCCTCACGCCCTTTCTTTGCTGAGGCGGAGACTATAGAACACTTGCCTTTAAATCACCGCAGCTTTTCGCCGATGCGGCGTACCCATACAGAGTTAAAATTTAATTTGCTCCAGCTTCCGCGCTCTACTTCCTCTGGCCTATCACTAGGCGCTTCTGCCGTAATAGTTTGCTACAAGGATGTCGTGTCCGCCCTTCTCTTTTATGTTGCTCCAACAGCCAGTTTTCTCCTACACAGCTCTCGTCCCATTTATGATCTTTTCTTCCTGCCTCAGCTCTTGCATTCTCCTTTTCTGTGTTCTTTTCTAATTTTGGTATGGGAAATATTGTAGGTCACAGTATACGTAGACAGAAACATTTTGGCCAATCCCCGGGTGGGCATGCGCTATGCACTGAGGCTACCAACCAACAAGCCGCCCCTGCATCGGCCGGTTGCGAACGCTCAGCCAGGCCGGCGCCATCCACGAGGCTGACCCTGCGGTGATGAGCGGGGGAAAAAGGAAACTTCCCCATGGGGACGCGCAGCTGGGTGGACCGAGCGCGGAGCCTTCAAGGGCTGGCCAGCCCGGACCGCATGCCACTGGCAACGCCCAGCAGGACAGCGGCAGCACCAAGCGACGCCTCCTAGAAGTTCACAATGGCTCCCAGGTACGTGTGCCAAGCGCTGCCATGAATAAGTGAGGACAGTTTTGGAAGATCAGCGCCAGCAGGTCGAAGACAAGTACCTCTAGAAAGATACGAAAATGCGTTTGTGAACGGGCCCGGATCTTTTCTAGCCCTTCTAGAACACAGCCCTGTCGCTTTTTGAGCGCTTCGGCCGTGTTTCTAGCGTGCTTAACTCAGGGTATTTTAGGGGCAAAGAACCTTAGGACCTTGCTGTATCCGGGACTGATTCGACTGAATTGATTGAAATTGAAATGGATTGCATTGGAGTGGATTAAACTTAAATGTATTGAATTAGATTAGATTGGAATTGTATATACTGTACACACGCGTTGTCACTAATTTACATGCGCGACTGGACAATGACACGGGTAATTTACGGTAAGAACGATTACCAGTGGCTTCGCCCACTCGTCATGATTCATTCGTGGGGATGCGAGAATTTCTTTCACGGACACATTGTCCGGTTTTTATACATTGCCCATAAGCACCGCCTTATGTTCCCGTCAGACAGCACGTAGTCATTCCCACATTAAAAAAAAACAATTCCTGGGTATAGTACTCTTCTAATCTAAAACTAACTCATAAAGCGAGTTCTCATAGTTCAAGTGTGATCTGTGGCGATGCGTATAACCCCAATTTACAGGGGAGTCGGCCGCAGCCTATAATCGATTTGCTCAAAAGCATTTTGCCAGCATTAAGGGGAAAGACTACCGAGGTGCAATGAATTCATTACAAGATTCGCAGCAGACGAATGTTAAAACAGCTACCACACGATTCAGGATGGCTTTGGTCTCGCCAAGGGGCATTACCCCGAAACAATTAACTATGTCCCAGGTCTACTTCATTGCGAAAACAGTATAGACTCCTCCTTTATGTCAGTGTGTCCTACGTCTGTGTCGGTTATTTCCACTTCTTTGCTGCGACGTGTCCATAGCAAGGGCAGCAATAAATTAATAACTGATTTGTTGCAAACGTGGGTAAGTGTAGCCTGGCGGAAAGAAACGTCTACGCACCCAAGGCCAGTGCTTTTCCTCAGCAAGGCTGCTTCATTAGTAGGACTTGCCCACTTCTTTCTTTTTTTGGCCTAACCACTCATGCTTAACCAGCTTGTCATACCGCCAACATCATGACAAATCCCCTCAGGTGGTAAGACAGTTTCGTGAATCCGAAATCCTCTGTGGGTCTCGTTTCCGTTTTCCAATTAAACGTTAAAAAGTGACATACGGCTTGCTGCACCAACCTGGGAGTGTTGTGCAAAAGCAGCAATTATTTCCCTTTGTAAAACGTTGCTATATAGTGGGTCTGTGCTACTCGGCCGGAGTTACCACTTTGGTAGGCTTGAGAATACGCATACAGGATTCAGAATATCAATCAGGCTTTTTTCAGTCTATTACTGGAGGAATAAATACACATGTTTACCAACAACGCAACACTCGCGCCTTAGTCTGCAAGGGGTCTTCTATTCAAACACGCCAATGTTCAGTAAAATTTGTTGTTGGGTTAGTTGGTGCATTAAGAATTGCAAAATTTGCACTAAGTGGACAAACAGAGAAAGGAAGACAAACAAGAGATTAGTTGTGAGTTGCGAATTGTTTGTCTAGGTAGCGCGAATTTCGTAATTAATAACATCAATGTTTCTGGAGCCTTTGAAGTCCACGTTGTTTATTTACTACGCGCCGCTGATAGATGTACAAAAGTCTGGAAGTCAGTGTGCTGTCCCGCTATCCGACTAGCTATCTGCAAAGATTACTTGCTTGTACACAAACGCGTTTATGCTCACTGATTATTCCCGCGCTGCTCGTTGGTTCAAACATGTGTACGCTGACCCAGTGACCAATGAAACAATGTGCGCGGCAAGTTGCCTGTCGACGGCGGCTCTCCGCCATTTGTTATGCCGGAAGAGAACAAACGGTGGGTTTCCGCCTGCGTCAGCAGACTCTCCTGCAGTAAGTGGCTCA
This sequence comes from Haemaphysalis longicornis, assembly GCA_013339765.2. Taxonomy (NCBI): domain Eukaryota; kingdom Metazoa; phylum Arthropoda; class Arachnida; order Ixodida; family Ixodidae; genus Haemaphysalis; species Haemaphysalis longicornis. The sequence continues at coordinate 55,708 of JABSTR010001256.1, forward strand.
CTGGTTTTCCCACGCCATGGCGTGGCGAGGGAATTAGCGGTAAACGCGACCACGGCCAGCGCTGCGAACCGCGTCTTCCGTTATGTCGGCACAGGGATTCTCGCATTTATCGTCGGCTTCACTCGGGCTCGCTCTCCCTGCTGTTTTTTTGCATTCGGTTTAGTTTGATGCTTGTCCGCACCGGATTTTGCGTAGGCGCAACTTGTTTTCAAAATAAGAACCTAAAATCACAAACAATAGTTCAAGGCATGGCTTAAAGTAGAGGTTATGATACCACTGCGGAAAAAAAAACATTGCATCACGCTATTCCTTGCGAAGCCGGTCCTCTGCGGCGCGCGAGTAGTCCGAGCTAAGCGTAGGCCACTGTATCGAGCAGTCTTTCGAAACAACGGGAACAGGAAGCTGCCAATAACCGACAACAGTGAAAAATGCAACACGGAAAGAAATTCCAGGCCTTCGGGACTGTCGGCATTGGCAGAAGGCATTATGGTTTCCGGTAATCGTATGTAGGGTAAAATAGTTTATGTAACCTTGCCGAAACGCTCGAATCTATTCTATCACATCCCTTTACATTGTCATGCCATGACAGTATGTAGGATGAGTTCCAAATAACGTACTGTGTGTATAGGTGTCAGCTAGTTTTATACCAGGCTTCTAACCAGCATGGATATTTATTGATCAAAACCTTGGCAATTGAGCACAACACCAGTAACGTGGTTTGTTAAGCTCAGAGGCTGTGGTCGTATACAGGGCACGGCACCAGAACCTCTCCACCAACAAAGAATCGGGGTTTTCACTTCGTCTGCATTTCTACGTGTAAACCGAATCATAGAGAATTAAGAATGACGGGACCACGTTTCATTACCGCTTTTCTACTTATAAAAAGTCAGTACAGAGAGGAGCTAGTGTTAGTATGTTCAGTGCAGGTGGTGCAGTTGTGCCTCCATAACACACATGAACGGACGCACGCCCGCACGCACACCAAACACCCACATACACACACGCACGCTCACGCACGCGCACACGTAGGCATACACACGCACGCACACGCAACACGCACGCGCCCGCACACATGCACACACACAAACACACACACGTTGCGCACACACCACGCACGCACGCGCGCGCGCACATACACGGCACAAGCACGCACAAAAAAACGTGGAAAAATCAGCACGAAATTACATCACACAGGGCATATTAATTATCTTCTGTGTGATGACTGCTAGTCTTTGCGTGTCTGTGCGTATATATAATATATATATATATATATATATATATATATATATAGAAATCGAGAGAAAGATAAAACTCCACAAAAGCGCGCAGGATAGTGTAAGTGAAAGAGTGGGATACAAAGCAAGGACAATAACAAACAAGGCTTTACTTACGTAGCGGCAAACCGGACTTGCCTTCATTAGAGTATGATTGTAACTGTACTCTGATGAGAGGCAAGTCCCGTTTGCCGCTACGTAAGGTACAACCGTGTTTGTTATTGTTCTATTGCTGTGTATCCGACTCTTTTGCTTATACTATATTATATATATATATATATATATATATATATATATATATAATTATATATATATATTATATATATTATACTTTTAGCGAAGAACCTGAACATTAGCAGATGGACCACTTTTCCAGTGGCTGATGTCCTGTCATGTCCTGTTGGTGGACAATCTTCCGATAAGGTTATGTGCCATGCAGCGCTTTTGGAAGGAGACTAAGGAGACGAACCTCAGCCCCGGTTTCCTACGTCCGCTCGGACTCTGCCTGACTTGACGACGTGACCGTTCCCAGGTGTCAATAAACGTCACCACAGTATATATATATATATATACATACATATATATATACATATATATATATATATATACATATAACTATATATATATATATATATATAGATATATATATATATATATAATATATATATATATATATATATATTATATATATATATATATATATATATATATATATATGCTCGAGGAGACTGGTGCAAACATCAAGCGACATCTGCGACTTTCATGTGGGAAGGCAACCTTAACGCAGTTAGACCTTAAAGCGTGACTTTGGGCCTAATGCCTTGACTTTAATCCAAAACTTAGTAACCTTTACGTCGAGCCTAAAGGACGGCATGCATCACATTGCAGGCGGAGCTGCGTTTACGGGTTAAGGACATTGGACCTGAGATCGTAATGCCAGGCTTTACGTCAGGCCGTCGTTTCAGCACGGCGGTTCATTTTTGTTACGTCAGGTTTATTAACCACTTGGTAAGCTCAGCGCACATTATGTTTACAGAGAAAAAGTCTTCAGCTACTCACGCAGCAATTCAGCGGAGCGCAGTGCGCGTCTTGAAAAAATGGCTGCATCTTAGCACAAATAAACATGGATAATCAAAGGGAAAGCTTGCAGTAGCCTGGTTATTTATTTATTTATTTATTCGTACTGTAAGTCTATTCAAAGGCTCATACAGGAGTGGTACAGTGCGAAAAATCAACACTTTAACTCATCTCTACAATGTTCTTTGGCATACAAGGGCTAATAATTGCGATGTACATTTGTATTTCACCGGTTAACACATTTTCATTGACAATCGGAGTCAAACAATATTTCGACTTTAGTGGCAAATGGAAAATTGAACAAGTTACTCCGAGGAACAAAAGACCTGATATTACAGCTATGTCCGGTTCTACGTGAATGGTAAACAGGAGGCCGGTAGTACGTATCTTGGTTTCACTTGATAAACCTTTAATTTAGTCTAGAGTATTGTACTATCGCCCAAAGCCTACCTTCGGGTCCTACTGTGAGCCCGTTTCTGGCGTTTTCCGAACCGAATATTTCTCCGGCCGATATCCGCGGCGTAATCAGACGCCGTTTGCCAACTGCGGCTCAAAGCCTTCAGGTGCGGCGAAACGCTATTCCCGGCATCGCCCTTATCCGTGATGAAGCTGGCATCCCCTCAGAGCGTCACGGGGTCGAGCGCGAACCAGCTACGAAGTCTTATACTTAAAACTGCGCATACGGACGGAAAAAGGTAGAGAAGAAACAGGACGGGCGCTGACTCACAACTAGTTTATTGGAAAATGGAGCATGCAAATATACCCACACCAGCATGTGCGCATACATGTCACCACCTTATTACAAGACATAACGGTTTAAAAATTCATGCTCATTTTCACACAAAGATATGGATGGTTCATTCACACACTGTTCACCATGCTTTCGAATGAAGAAGCCCTCGATTAATTCGCTTGCCACCTGTTCTTGGCTTTTGCTTAGCCCCTTCGTCTGAGTGAAAACTGCCTCGCGTGGCTTGCTTTCCCAAGCCACGCAATGGTGCGGAAGCTGGGATCCCGTGTTTGGACGCATATTCAGCTGGTTTTTCCTTAAACGGTCGTTTAGACAGCGGCCCGTTTGATCGATGTACATCCGCCCGCATGGGAGCCGGATTATGTACACCACCCCGGTTGCACACTTCACGTATGGCGTCGCATGTCGTTTTCGGCACACTGGTGCATGTAGCGTTCCTTTCAGGATTTCGGGGCACAGGCTATAGCCACTCGATGGATGTACTGAACAACCACCGGTTACGACTCAGACGAAGGTGTTGAGGAAAAGCCGAGAACAGGTGGCAAGAGAATTAATCGAGGCCTTCTTCTTTCGAAGCATGGTGAACAGTGTGTGAGTTAAACATCCATAACTTTGTATGGAAATGAGTATGAATTTTTAAACCGTTGTATCTTGTGATAAAGATGGCGACACGTCTGCGCATGTGCTGGTGTGGGTATAATAGCATGCTCCATTTTCCAATAAAATAGTTCTGAATCTGCGCCCACCCTGTTTCTTAGAAATATGTAGTGCAGAAGACGAGAGACACAGACAAGTAAACACACAGAGACACAGACAAGTAGACACTCTGTGTCTCTCGTCTTCTGCGCTACATATTTGTAAGTTATTAACCAACAAGCCCAAATTTCCACGCTACTGAAGTCCTGTTTCTTCTCTTCCTTGTCCCGTCCGTATGCGCAGTTTTAAGAGTATGATGAACGAACTAGACCAACAACATGCTTCACTCAGCTACGAAGAGCGCATGCGCCAAGCAGGCAGCGCGGCGGCGTCGCCTAGCGCACCAGTCATCAGAGGAGAGGGGCCCGGCGAGTCACGTGATGGGTTGACGATGATTTAAGGTTTAATAGCAAAATGTCGACAACGGCAAAAAGGGCCATGGCAATGGTGATTGAGATAAGAAAATTTTGCAATAAACGCACGAGATTAAAAATTTGCTAAGAGAATTAGTGTATAGGGCCGTATTTAAACATAATGAGTATAGTAAAAGAAATAGTGCGTAGGGTCATATTAAAACATAGTGAGTGCAGGCACCTAAGGTGTAGAGTATCAGATTCCGCCATTGTTTTGCAACACGTCATGAGCACAGGTGAGGTTATGGAGACTAAGATTCGTGTTTTAAAAAATGTACGCCTGCAAGGTAGCTAAAACCTTTTTTGTAAGAGAACAGTCACGTGATGCGTTGCGAGGGATACGGTCCAGCTGCGGTCAAATGAAGGTAAAATTTACCGCGATGGCGAAACCGGTCTACGACATTCGTAAAGCTTTACTGGAAAAGTATCATTGCTTCTAGGGGCTTGACCATCAAGCCACTCACGCATGCCGCTCGGCTAAGGCGCCGGATGTCTTATCTTAGCAAAGAATCGGATAGAACTACTGAGTGTCGTGCGTTTCCCTAGACGCCATGGTTGCTAGGATCTCCTACTCGCTTTGGTAGCAGCGCCCATCTTGAAATTCCTGGGAATAGATGGTCGTGGCGCTGCTGTCGACACTGTCATTGCAAGGTGATGTCTGCCGGTGCGCCTTCTTCCCTTCCCCAGTTAAGCTCATCTCGCACACCACACGCGCCAAGCGCACGATCACACAGGAGAAACCTTTAAGAACTACCACAATTGGCGGAACAAACTACTTATAATGCAAGCTTCGTAGCGGAAAGAAACACTTGTGAATGTGTCGAACGAGCATAACGACCAGAAATTACGCCTCCTGGTGAATAAAAACTTCAGTACAGTCTGTGTTGACAAAACCAAAGAAAACCCTTAAAAAACCGGCGCCAAAGGCAGGCGAGATAAAGCAGCGCGAAACAAAAGAAACATAAAACGACGCTGCCTGCGTTGTGGGCACAGGCGATACCTGCACAACATAAATAAAACGTTAGAAACTGATTCCTCCTCGCGCTGTAACGTCGGGTGGTTGCAATCCCTATGTTCCGCTTTTTAAACGTCCCTCATCCGATAGCCCTGACCAGACAACGTTAAGCAGACACCACGAATTTCCGGAAGCGTTCTTTATGTACTGTCGCTGAGCTGTAGCGTCTAGCTATGTACCAAAGTAATATATTTTTCTCTTACATTCTTATTCATATTTTCCACATTGTTTTCAGAGCGGCTCTGGAAATCCCTCGAAATGCTTAGTGCCTGTTGCTTCGCGACAGGCGGCCCCCTCACCTGGGGGCGATCTAGCCTATAGTGAAGGCCACGTCACCAGCCACAGCAGGAAAACGGTGAGCAAAAGCACTATTTTGACTGAGTGCTCCTGAGTTCTTTACCTCTTGCGGGTTGAGGTTCACTGGGACGAAATGATTGTCACCGGCCACCGTCACCTCGGCTGCGAACAAAATCAGATGGCGACGCGACAAAACACCGTCTTTGAATGCAGGAATTTGATAACATTGTCTCGGAAGGAAGCACGGCCGGCTCCATAGATAGCGACCTGCTAGGCCATTCCGCGTGCCTAACTTTTGATTGCCTGTTTGGCTTTTTAAACGCAGAGCACTTAACGCGCCCGCCTTTTCTTCGTAGTTCTTCTGCGGTCACACAATGCAAACAGAGGCTTCGAAAATAGACCCGCTTGTCTCCCGATTCGGCCTTTCGGCCAAGAGTTAAGAGGATACTTGATCAAGAGATTTATATAAGCAGAAACCTTCAAAAGTCCTGGAACTGGTGGCACTTCTCATACAAATCCCCAGCATTTGCGCAAAGAATACGGCAGATGGATTTGTAGTAAAATATATGTAATTAACCGGCGGTCCACACGTCTATGCAGTTAAGAATGCCCAGTGAAATGGGGCCATTTTTTCTCGCTACAATAGTAAGCGAGAAAAAGTGGCCCCCGAAGAAAAAAATCGGGACGCGTTCAAAATGGCGCACGAAGGCTCCAGCACGTGCGAGATGAAAGCAAACGCAAAACGTACCGAACTACCGCTTCTGCTGATCCAGGCCGAAGAAGAAACAAAAAGGTAAAAAGGGGATGCGAGCTGTTTCTAGAACAATAGGCGAGGACACAGCGAAGGCGGGAAAAGTGAATTGCATTGAACAAACCTCTGTACCAGTCCATCAAGGGAGAGTGAGACAGTGAGGGTCAGAGCTTTCACATATATATTCCTATCTTCATATAGAAAGAAAGAAAAACACGCGCCCAGAGTGGAGACCGAACCCACGCCTTCCTATCTGATCTTGAACGCCTTACAAATTCGGCTATCTGCATGGGCGACTGTGTTCTCCTTCACTTTCTGGGGTATTTATATCTCAATAAAACTGTATTCTGACGCTTGAGGGTGGTAACTAGCGCCATTCTGACTACACGGGGAGAAGGAGACCTTCTTTTCAACCGCCGGGGCGTGACTCGTAACGTCTACAACCTGTCATGAGTGGGTAACTGGCGGAAAAAACCCTCTTACACCGCCTTGGAATCAAGGCTACCTGAACCGAGACCCTCGCTAGGCTTTGGCAGAATAATATAGTTAAGAAATAAGAGGCTTGGTGAAGAAATACAAAAGGATAGGTCGGAAGTCTTTCTTTCTTTCTTTCTTTCTTACATATATTAAAAAATGTTAACTTCGCTAACCATAGTAAAAAAAGAGAGTAACAACACCCCTATGCTTCCTTAGGCGTTCTAGACTGCCGACCCGTGTTTCCATGGGAAAATAAACCGCTTATTACAATGCTCCAGTGGCGCGATATCGGATATAACGATTTAATCGGGTTACAGCAAGCACCGAAAATGGGAGCTGCCGCCGGCCCTCCACGCAAATGATGCCGACACCAGGCGCCGCGATGCCCCTCGCATCCCGTCCACCACTCAGAAACGAGTCAACTGCGCCGCTCACGAGGAGCGAGAGAAGGAGGGGAACAGTTTTCCTTCCAAACACCCCTCCCGGTGCCGCCTCTTTGGCTCCGTCCCCGTGCCTGCTGCTTGAATTTGACTGGGTGCCTTACAACTGCCTCCGTTTTTCGGCGGATCAGACGTCAGGGCCGATGTTTTGGAAATATCTGAGTGCCTCGCAAAAGAGCCGATCGTTGCGCAGATTCGTGCTACGGACAGCGGTTGCAGTGAGAACTCTGACGACACGGTTGCACAGCCTACACAGGCAGAACCTTCGCAGGAGGCCCAACGCATAATAGTCTCTCACGGACTTCGTTTCCACCAAGGACCCTTCGCTAGGTGAAGCACCTATACATGCTCTTGAAAACGATGTGCGCCAGCTTCATGTGCAGCCAACAAAGCTAACCGAGTATGGCTTGTTTTCCACAAATAGGTAGTAGTGCAACCTTGCTTGCCTGCAAATAAAATGTTTCGAGTTCACTCTGTCTTTCTATTTAGCAACTCGCATATAACAATCATCGGTTATAACGATGGGATTACTTGGCACTTGGATATTCTTATACGTGGACTAGACTTTGTGTATTTATATATATACATACACTTCAGAAGGTGATGCAAAGGGCCCAGAAAAAATACAGCAGGTTGAATAGACAAACGGGTAACAAACTTACTGAAGTTTCGGCTTGGGACAAGCCTTCGCCAGAATAAAACCCAAGCGCACGAGCAGAATCTTATAAGGCGTCTTAAGGCCAATCACAGCAAAGAGGGTCACACGTGCTGCGTGGTACGTCAGAACAGCTGATAAATCTTTAAGAATGATGTGCGATGCAATATCAAAAACAAAACGGGTTTCACAATGACATGTCATTCATGGCTGTAGCAAGCTAAAAAAATATTGTGACGAGAGGGTGCAGTACAACAAAACCAGCATGCAATTACAGTGCAGAATGGAAAGAGAGCAACACCAACATACGATGTAATATGGCGCCCAAGAAACTGATAGTGGACATTGAAATGTAAAAGTGAAACTGCTGTCACGCGCGCATTCTCATACACGAATGCCCACACACAACGATGTACAATCAAGATATGAAGGTTCACAGAGACGAATATGAGTGCGCCAAAAAGGTCAGTGCGCTGCCGTTTTCGTTTAAGCCTGAAGTCATGGATTTGAATTTGTGAATACGATAGGATTCTCTGACTTCTCTGTGATTGTGTGAACAGAAAGCGGATTCAAGGATTGTCACTTTAATTTTATCCAATGAAGGGCCAGCTACGTTGATATGTTTGGATAACGGTAGATCAGGAAGGGTCCTAATGTGTGACATATGATTGTTGAAGCGTAGTCTGAAAGAGCTGGCGGTCTGGCCAATATACTGAAGAAACATTGCACGTATTCTAGCAGATAAATATTATTTTCTGTGTCACGAGTGAAGTGTCCTTTGATATTAAGTTTAAATTGGAAGCTGTACTAGTGGCTGTGGTGGTCGTCGTCATATGGGGGCAAATTTGGCAACGCGGTTTTTTGCCGGGCTATGTTGGGTGGGCGAGTGGTTTTAGATGAAGTGAGTGAATCTCGTACGTTCCTGGAACGCTGATAGGCTACGCGGGGCTGATGTGGAAAAACGCGTTGAAGTTTCTGGCTTTGCATGATAATATTACGGTGTTTTACAGCAAAGCTGTAAATGGCTAGGATCCAGCAGATCGTCTCTGGTCCCAGAGCGATGTAGACAGGAATCGCTAGCGAGCGTAGCGCCACGTTGCGGGGCCCACTCAAATCCCCGGAATCGTAAAACTGTGCGCCGCCCCCCCGGGGTATGGAAAAAATCATACAAAATTAAAAACGTCCTAGGGCCTTCATAGAGCATGCGCCGTGATCACCATACCCGCGCTATAATAAATTTCTACCCACGATTCGAGTGTGTTTTGTAGCGTAAGCTAGACTGGCCGAGGTTGAGCAGTTTCGCTTGTGCCGTGAAGGGCCGTTCTGCGCAAGCGGGAGGTGCATTGGATTGGATTCAATTCGATTCAATTCGATTGGATTGGTTTGGCTTGGCTTGAACTGGATTGGATTGGATTGGATTTGGATTGGATTGGATTAAAGTGGGTTGTGTTGGATTGTGTTGCGCCATGGCCGAGGCAGACGCACTGGCGCCGGGCGCGTGCCCAGGTGTGCGCCTCAATTGCGCAGTAGCCAAGTCTGACCGCTGCGTCAAAGCCGCTTGATAGACTCGTAATAGGCTCCTGAAGAGGCGTGCTGAGCATGCGCGAGAAGCGGTGACTGGACAGGACTGGACTTTCAGTTAATACCAGGAACCATGCTCAATCGCAAATTACAAACAAACGTGTTTTTGCTTCGTGCACCCCTCGACTACGACCCAGTCAACCTCACGTGGAGGCTCGGCACCGCAGCTTTGCTGGCCATGCCTCTTTACGGGGTGGAAGGGCTCTGAATTTTTTTAAGAATCGAAGTAGACTTTTGGGGCTGAAGCCGAATAACTTAGAACCAGATTAGTAGTTGGTTGGAGAAGGGGCGGCCCTGGTTGGGAGTAATAGTTCGTTCAGATCAAGTTTGCTAGCGCTTTTACTGCGTCATCATAATCTGTGCCGGGTATTTCTGCTTTGTAAGGGAGTCACGGAGCACTGCACAGTTTTGGTTAAATTCGGCTTCTTGCGAGCATAATCTTTTAAAGCGAACCGCCTGATTGTAAGGTATGCTGGTATTGTTATGCTTTACGCGGCTGCTTTCAAAGTGTAAATATTGATGGCGATCTGTGGGCGTTGTGTATAGCTTTGTAGTTTATTTTCCATCAGGCCAATGACACATAGACGCCAAGAAATTTGATTGTTTCAGCCGAATACTGGTGGAAGAAAGAAATGACTATGTGGCAGTTGTTGAAATGTGTGATGAATGAAGGAAGTTCTTGTTCGCCGTGTGGCCAAATAAAAAAATATCGTCGGATGAAGCGTTTGTAATAGAAAGGTTTAAGAGTCTTGGTGCCAAAGGTAGCTTCAGAGGTGTTAAAGGCTGGTCGACCACTGTCGACATGTCGTAGACACTCGAGTCACGGCCCGGGGGTTAAAAAGAAGGTCCTCTTCACCCCGAGTAGTCCGTGGCGCTGGCTACCACCCCCAAGTGCAGGAAACAAAAAATACCTTAACATAAATACCCGAAAAGGTGGTGGGGAAACAGCCTCGCCGGTAGCGTAGTGGTTATCGCACCAGACGGGTATTCTGGAGGTCATGGGTTCGGATCCCACCCGGCGGGATTTTTTCACCACTTTTTTGGTGACTCAAAAATTCTTCATATCTTCCTTCCTATGACCACCCTTTGCTTTGCGAGTTTTTCTTGACTACCAACCCTATTTATGTATATATATATAAATATATATAGATATATTTATATATATATATATATATATATATATATATATATATATATATATATATGTATATACAGGGTAAGTAAAGACATAGACAAACGAGAACGTCATTAACACTAAAGTTAAAAGTTTACTGACGTATACGGAAGAGGATTTCCTTTCTTCAGAGTACAGAATAAGTTGGTTTCAGGGTTATATATGTTGCCGCGAACCCTGTATGGATTTGTTTATTTATTGTTTGTTTTTACTGCCGGCTCACGCTCGCCTGTGTTATCTGCGTGCTAAGCAAAGCACGTCTTCCATTGTTTATTTTTATGCCGAACGGGCTATCACATTCAGATAAGCGAACTGTTTCGCCCTAACGTCGCTAGCCGAGAATAATCTTCTGCGATCTAGAATGTTCTGGATATGAATCGACGGTTCCAGAAACACTCGCGCCGAAAGATAAAAGCCTGCAGAGCAGACGCCGCGACATTCGATTCGACGACACTCGCCTGTGCAAGTCACTTTGTTGGCGGCTGCTTCGCCCCCTCTGTATTCTTTTGAGTTGCTAGGGGAGCACAAGTTCGCTCCAATAAACTTGTTTCTCATTCAAGACAAATGCGTCGTCCTTGGCTTAGTGACAATATATACAGAAAATTTAGCAAGGGCGAGGCACTCGTTGGGCATTTTTTCTTAGGTTCGTACCGCGTTGACTGTGGGTTCTTGTTATCCTTTTTTGTTTATTTTATTTTTATATTCTTTATCTCTCCTCCCTCTTCCACTTCACTCATTATTTTGCTGCCCCACCAACCATGACGCCATTGTACAAACTGCCTTTCCATTGCCCTGCCCTCGCCCCTTACTACATTTCCTGTAGATATATAACCCTAAAACCAACTTATCCTGTACTCTGAAGGAAGTCCTCTTCCTGAAACGTCAGTAAAAACTGTTATCTTTATTCTTAATGCCTTTCTCGTTTGTCTCTGTCTCAACTTACACTATTTTTCGCGCTCGGTGTGAGTTTTTGTTTCTAGACAATACATATATATATATATATATATATATATATATATATATATATATATATATATATATATATATATATATATATATATATATATATACATATATCCATATATATAAATTACTGTGGGCACCATCCTGTGCTTCATCTTCCTTTCATAATCATCCTCATCACCATCCTACCAACCCTCCTCTTGCGAAGATCATCGTCATCGGAGGCTGGTTCCGAGTCCGCGGCGGTTGCGACGCTTCCCAATAAACGTCCTCCTGCACCTGTCTCTTCAGGCCCTCTCAAGTGGTGGAGGTCTACTTCGATCCTGTCCTCTACGCCTTCGGATCGCAAACCTGGAGCTCCGTTCCGGTCGCCGTTTACTGGCTCAAGCCATGCAGCGTGAAACCGGGAGCAAGCCCACTGGCGCTGGTGCCGCGCCTCCGGCGTTTGCTTGACCACCCGGCAGCGTGACCCACCGTTTTTTCTACGAGTCCGGCGGCGAGAACGTCGATGACTGGCTCGACATCTACGTTCGAGGTAGTGCATTTAACCGCTGGGATGAAACGGCCAAGCTCCAGAACGTATCTTTTTCTCTAAAGGAAGCTGCAGAAACATGGTTTTTTCAACAATGAAGCCGACATTGATGACTGGGCCAGCTTTGCCCAGAAGCTGCGTAAGGCCTTCGGCTCTCCAACCAATCGTTCGGACGTGGCCAAAAGGAAGCTGTCTGGTAGTATCCAACACCCTGAAGAGACGTATGCCTCATACATCGAGGACGTCCTTGCCCTGTGTCGCCGCGCTGACGAAAGCATGCAAGAGGCTGGCAAGGTACGCCACTTTCTCAAAGGCATCTCTTCATTTGCATTCAATGCATTGGTGGCTCAACATCCTAAAAGCATCAGCGATGTGCGCGAAACGTGTCAACGCCTGGACGAACTGCAGTCGATTCGCTTGCCACAGGACGCCCGGGCTGCTCAGCCGCATGTAGACTTGGAATTACGGGCTCTAATCCGCGAGATCATCCGTGAAGAGCTGCAGCTCCATGACCAGCCTACCCGTCCACGGGATCTCTTTCGGAAGGATGGACCTCAGTTGCGTGACCTTGTCAAGGAAGAGTTGGCATCCATGAGCAGTCTGTTGCCAACCTCGTATCCTATTCCTACCACTCCCGCTCTGTCGTACTCGGCGATCGCCTCAAAGCCACCCTTGCACGAAGAAGCTTCGCTGGCTCATGAGCATTTGACAGCGATCTTCCAGCACCTACGTCCCGGAACTATTATTACCCCAACAGGCGACCCCGCCGCCAGGCTTTCTCGACCGATCGCCCCGTCTGTTATTACTGCGAGATTCGGGGACACATTGCCCGTTTCTGCAGGCGACGTCAGCAAGATGAGCGACGAGGGTATGCACCATTCGAACGCGACGTGACCTTTTCTTATGGCACCCGGTACACCACACCTGTTTCACCCCCTCGCCGCTCCTCCTCACCTTCATCCCCTGTTGACACACCTCAGCGTGACCGTCCTTCACGGCGGCGATCGCCCTCTCCATATCGCCGCTCTTTATCACCTCTTCGCCCTACGTCTCACGCCTTGGGCCACCATCCGGAAAACTAGAGCCTGCAGTTTTTGGGGGGGAAACTGCATTCGTCGAAAAGGCAAAAACTCCTCCAGCGCAACCGTCGAATACATTGCACGTACAAGTTGAAGGATTTGATGTTGATGCCCTCATAGACACTGGAGCCAGTATATCAGTCATTAGTAAAAATTTGTGTTCGCGGCTCAGGAAAGTGAGAACCCCTTATACTGGACCTACTTTGTGCGGTGCTAACCAAGTCGTGTTCGAGCCAACCAGATACTGCACCATACGTGTATTGATTGAGGGAATTCGGCACCACGTCCAGTGCGCAGTCTTGTCCAGTTGCTCTCACGAACTCATTCTAGGGTGGGACTTTCTCTCATCCGCCTCCGCTGTCATCTGCTGCCAGTACCCGGACATTGAAATCACCGCTACAGACCGTATGAACACTTCGGATATCCAAGAGCAGTGCTTGGTGGCTAGTGCGGATTACCTTCTGAGCCCTGGATTTGATACGACCATTTTCGTTCGTGGAGACAAGTGTTCTGATGGTGACGTGCTCATCGTGCCCCGCTCTCGGCTTCTCCCACGCGGCATCGTAATAGCCACCTGTCTGGTGCGCTTTGCGCAAGGGTCTGCCGCGCTCGTTGCCATGAACACTAGCCCTGAGGCAATCCTCTTACGGAAAGGCACTACTATCGCTACCACTGCTCAATCTGAAGCTGTCTCTGTTGTTCCCCTCTGCTGTATTCCGTCAGTGTCGACTTCGCCCTCTGACCCACCACAACCTGCTTTATCCACCACTATCAGCTCCGACGTCTCCCCGGAAACAAGCTAATTCTTTGCTGGACCTCCTACAAAGGCACAAATCACTATTCGATTCTCAGAGTACCACACTCGGTCAAACATCCGTAGCCAACTCATCGAATTGCAACAGACGGGGCACAGATCATTCGCCGCCGGCCATACCGCGTCTCTTCTTCGGAGCGGAAAGTGATTAATGAAAACGTCGTGGACATGCTAGAGCGCAAAATTATTCGTCCATCTAACAGTCCTTGGTCATCTCCTGTTGTCTTAGTGAAGAAAAAGACGGATCCGTTCGATGTTGTATTGATTACCGCACACTGAACCGAATCACACGAAAAGATGTTTATCCGATGCCTCGAATCGATGATGCCTTGGACTGTTTACAAGGAGCGAAATATTTTTAAAGTATCGATCTTCGATCTGGTTATTGGAAAATTCCAATGCATGAGGCGGATAAAGAAAAAACAGCGTTCGCCACCCCCTGATGGACTATATGAGTTTAATGTGATGCCCTTCGGGCTATGTAACGCTCCAGCAACTTTGAGCGGATGATCGACACTGTTCTCCGGAGCCTTAAATGGTAAACGTGCCTATGTTATCTCGACGATATCGTTATTTTTTCTTCAACCTTTTTTGAACACCTCCAACGGCTGGATGAGGTACTAACATGCCTTGCCAATGCTGGCCTTCAGCTCAACACCAAAAAGTGCCGTTTTGCCTCTAGAAGCATAAAAGTTCTCCGACACGTCATCAGCCACGACGGGATTCGGCCCGACCCAGACAAGATTGCTCCTGTGGTTAACTTCCCCCGGTCCCAGGAGCAAAAATCCCTGCGTAGCTTTCTTGGTCTGCCGTCTTACTTTCGGCACTTTGTCCAGAATTTCGCTTCCATAGCTTCGCCCCTCAACACACTCCTTAATTCTGGAACTCCCTCGCCTGGACGGATGATTGTGAACGAGCTTTCCAGCAGCTGAAGACCGCGCTGACCTCTGGGCCGGTCTTCTGCCATTTTGGCGAGTTGAGACCTATAATTCTGCTCACGGACGCCTGTTGGCCACGGACGTGGGGCTGTTCTACTGCAGGTCAGATGGTAACGATCGAGAGCGCGTTATTTCTTACGCCAATCGTTCCCCTAAGTCCTGCGGAAAAAAAAATACACCATCACTGAGCAGGAGTGTCTCGCTGTGGTTTAGGCCGTCCCAGAAATTTCGACCATATCTTTACGGACGCCACTTCACAGTAGTGACTGACCACCAGGCGTTATGCTGGTTGCAGACTCTCAAAAAGGTATCAGGGCGCCTCGTACGCTGGGTTCTACGACTTCAGGAATATGAGTTCACCGTCACTTACAAGTCCGGGAAAATCACCTCGACGCGGACGCACTTTCTCGGTGCCTCTGGAGTCGTCTACGGCTTCCGCGTCATCGACACCCGATACCATCCTCCCTATCGCACCTGTCACCACGCAGCATTTGATAACAGCTTGTCTCATTTGCCTACTCTTCAACGAGCAGACACATACTGCCGCACTATAATCGATCGGCTTACCGGCTCAATCCAACCCCAGAACAATCGGGCGCGTCGGCAGCTCAGCAGTTTCAGTTTTGAATGGTGTTTTGTACCGTCCAATCACGACTCGTCGGCAACAGATGGGTCCCCGTCGCACCGCGCGCTATCGACAGCAAATATTAGAAGCCCTCCACGACGATGCATCAGCGGGTCACCTAGGCTTCCACAAAACTTACGACCGCGTCCGCTCTCGTTTCTTCTGGCCTGGCCTCTGCACCTACGTTGCCCGCTACATCGCTTCGTGCCGTCTTGCCAGAAGCGGAAAAAACCAACATCTCCGCCTGCTGACTTCTACAGCCGCTTCCTTGCCCTTCGGAGCCTTTCACACTGTTGGCATAGATCTCTACGGACCTTTGCCTTGCACGTCTGCCGGCTTCCGGTGGATTATAACCGCCGTAGACCATTTAACGCGCTACGCAGAAACAGCGCCCATTCGCTCTGGTTGTGCAGCCGAGGTAGCAGACTTCTTCTTGCGTGCCATAGTGTTGCGCCATGGCGCGCCCCGTGTTCTTTTGAGCGATCGCGGCAAGACGTTTCTCTCCAGCACTGTTGAAGAAGTTCTCCGCACTGCAAACACAGTTCATAAGACCACTTCCGCTTACCATCCGCAGACGAACGGTCTGACTGAACGCTTCCACCGGACTCTTTCTGAAATTATTTCTATGTACATCCGGCCTGACCACACCAACTGGGACACAATTCTACCATTCGTTACTTTTGCATACAACACGGCAGTTCAAAAGACTACTGGTTACTCACCCTTTTTGCTCGCCTACGGTCCGCGATCCCTCATTCATGCTGGACGCCAGTGTATTTAGTGCTCCTGTGCATAGCTCCAGCCCGTTACACGAGGAGTTCATCTCCCGCCTCAACTACTCGCCGTTCGGCTTGCTAGTCTCAATACGGAAGCAAGCCAACGAGATCGCAAGGACCGCTACGACTCCAGTCACCGCACCATCCGCTTCCGCCCTGGTGACGAGGTGCCTACTGTGGACGCTCACACGCAAACCTGGGCTCTGCGAAAAATTTCCTGATCGTTTCACAGGCCCGTACACCATCTTAGAAGAAACTTCGCCGGTGAACTACCGCGTCACTCCGTGCAGTGTTCCTGTTGATCGTCGCTACCGTGGCACAGAAATAGTGCACGTCTCACGACTCAAGCCTTTCGTGCGTCGCTCCTCTTGACGAAACCGCGGCCAGGAGGCCCGCCTTCAAGCGGAGGGGGAAATTATTGTGAGCACGTTTCTGAGCATCGCGTCGTATTTACAGTGACCGGCTCGTATATTGTGGGCACCATCCTGTGCTTCATCTTCTTCCCTTTCATAATCATCCTCATCACCATCCTACCAACCCTCCTCTTGCGAAGATCATCGTCATCGGAGGCTGGTTCCGAGTCCGCGCCGGTTACGACGCTACCCAATAAACGTCCTCCTGCACCTGTCTCTTCAGGCCCTCTCAATATAAATATATATATATAAAATATATATATATATATATATATATATATATATATATTATATATATATATATATATATATATATATATATATATATTGTAGCGTTGATTATGGACGCGATTGATGTAATTGTCACAAGCATTCATGCCAGGACAATTCCCCGTTGGGGATATTCGGCTTGGTGCACGCCCGACGACGAGGAGGCAGAAGCATCTCTTGGGCACGGGCCGATCGAGTATCGCTTCGGACATAGCTTGCTTAGCACGAAGAACCTCGGCTTCTCCGCAGCTCTAACTGCTCGTTCGTGGTCCAATAAACCACGCTTGAATATATATATATATATATATATAGCAAAAAAGAAAGACACACATCGAAAAAAGAAAAGGTTAACGTTTCGGCCGAGGGACCGGCCTTCGTTCTGACGAAGGCCGGTCTGACGAAGGCCGGTCCCTCGGCCAAAACGTTAAACCTTTTCTTTTTTCGACTTGTGTCTTTCTTTTTTTGCTACGACTTGCCGGTGGTCCAAGAAATATTTTCCTGCAATACATATATATATATAATATATTGTAACGTGGCGGCAGCACAACGACGGACCATGGTGAAGAATGATGAACGATCTATTTACAGCTTATTTACATGGCGGCCAAGCCAGAGCCCACGCAGGCAGCGCGCACCCACAGATCTTTCGTCGTGTTAGGCTGGGATACAGAGCCACGCTGAGCTGCCCTTTCATCGTCTTCTCGTGAATGGCCCCCCGGTTGAAAGCGACCGTCCGGTCGACCCCAGTATAGAACATGTGGTGAGGACGAAAGATGAGGTGACAATGTACAATGAGTCCTTGCCGCCACATAGGGTGATGATGGTGTAGGCGATGCCTGGTCCCCCGACACGACCTCGCCAAGGCAGCGACGAAACGTCGAAGGTATCGGAACCACGTCGGACTACGGGCTGGGGATACGTCGTCGTCGTGTGGTCACGTCATCGGGTCATGGCGGTCTGATCAGCTCGTCACGGGCTGGGGATACGGGGGGGGGACGTCGTATATATATAATATATATATATATATATATATATATGGAACTTTAAGAAGCCACTGTAGTTGTGTAGTCTGCTGGGGAACTATACATCCAAACGAGGGAATGGTATTGGTTCGTGTGCGGCCGTTGTTCGCTGTTCTGTCTGATATTTTTATTCGAGTTTGAACGGAATTTGCACAATTAGGTGAGCGATTGCGTAGTTTTGAAGGGGCTTTGACAGTTGCATAGTTGGACGACTACCTGATTGTTTTTAGAAAACCGCGATTCCGCAAGCTTTTTATGACAGTGTGAGGAATGTTAAGGTATGCTTTAGAAAAGTAGGCGGGAGCCTGAACTTCACGCATGATCTTCAAACAGGGCTATATCTTGGATGTTTAGTTATTGCCCTCTGGGATAGCATGAGAGCCTGTTGGCGGATGTTGTGGGTTCTACATTTCACACAATAGTTATTTCCCACCCCGTAGCCGTCTACGCTCAGCAAAACATGCCTTTGCGAGCTGCCGGCTGCGGACGGGCCCATTTTTTGCGGACACAGACAAAGGCAGAAGGCGACCAGGGCAAAAACACCAATGGCAGCATTTATTGCAATGTGCACATCAAATACTGGATACAGACTGATCGTAGGCCATAACGGTAACATTGGGAGCGAGGCACAAAACAATGCTAGAGATCGAGATGGTTCGACTCACCAATGGAGTATCAGAGCAGCGGGGCGCCGCCCGTGCGAGCGCGGGTGCAGTATCCGAGCTCGCCCGGAAGCGTCTTTGTGGCGCGTTCCCCATGTCCTGACCAGGGTGCCGAAACGTCCGTGCGCTACCGCATCCCCAAGACAAGAGACCGTCCTTTCGTCATGCGACAACCCACCAGACCTCGCCGAACCGCGGCGCTAGTGCAGGGAAGAACTGGTTCTCGGGTAAGGCAGAGGGGAAAAGGGTCAACGCCCACACCCTGGCGACAACGAACCGTCCGGTCGCTGGCGACCTTTCTTACGGTTCCCGTCGCGTGAGCGAGGCGCATTGTGCAACGCCGGCCGCGATGGGAAGCTATCCAGAAAGGTGTTCGCGTGAAAGTCGCGATCCCCACAATGTACAGCCCACGTGCAATCAAATGGTTACTTCTCTTTAATTCGCCCCGTTCAAAAACTTGTGAAGCAAGATAGTGCTTTTTTGAGTTTGGAATACACCATAAGTAAGTAATGTCTGCATCGCACGCAGGCCAGCTTCGATGTCCAGTTATCACGAATTGAGGAAGAAAGTTACCCTCGCACCACGCTGCAGGTCACACAGCTTGATTGAACTGTTAGCTAAAGTTTTCTTCTCAACCTCTTCGCGCACAGAATCCCAACGGGGTGACGAGTCGCGAGAGGACGCTTCGGCTCGGTGCGCTTGTCACTTTGGTGTCTCGGTCATCGTGAATTAGCGCGAACATTTTGGCTTTAAACCAGCGTAGTTTTAACAGTGCTGTTCGTCGAGATGGCTAGTCATCTATTTTTCTTTCCCACGCAGGGCGGGACGTCCGGGGGCTAGCCTGGAGGGTGGCCTTAGCCGCAGTTTTTTTCTGCACAAAAAGCGCCGTATACGTTTAAAATTTGTGGAACAAAGTTACCACTACCCACTATACACAAATATTCGTCCACAATTAGATTTCTCATTTTCTTTTTTTAGTCCACCCCAGTCGTACCAACAGCTTTCCTTCAAAGATGACTGCTGAAAACTTGTCGTCTTCGGGAGTTACCCACTGAATTGTAGGCTGCCGTTAGTCGCACCGCGTCGCAACTAGTAGCATTTATGCGCTGTAACCTCAAAATGCATATTTATTAGTTCTAATTGAGCAAAAAATGCGTTGTGTCATGCGTTGGACACGACGGGTACAGCGATGGCTACATCTTCACAACTTATCGCCTGCTTCTACTAACGAAACCCACGAAATCTCCTTCAGGTGCGGGTGGAATATGCCAGAGAGCATCGCTGGGCATTGCGTGTATTCGGCTACGAGCATCAGCATCAGCGTGGATTAGGGTCAGTATCAAACGTTTGCTCGTTGCACTTTACATGCGATTTCTGCGGATACCTGCACGGTATGGGTCTTAGCAGGCAGGAAGTCCGCTTCCTACATTGGTAATGCCGGGATTGCGCTGTAGCAGTAGGAACTTATTGTGTAGGATCGGGTAAGTTACCATTTCGCAAACACAGGGACATACGATATGAAACTTGCCATTACTGATAGTTTGGTTTTTAGCCTCAGGTATTTACGTGATGCGAAAAAAAAATTTCAGCGTACACAGTAAAGTCTCGCTATTTCTATCCGCGAGAGGATGTCATCTCATATCGATTTATTGAAAGTTTGAATAATGAAAGTGAACACTATCAACAGTAAACTGCTATTGAGGAGCAGTAACCATGTCATCAGTTTAGTGTTTGAAACGTGCGCGATTGCGGCCCGCCTTCCTCCCTAAAGACAACTGTCAGTAATTTTGCTCGAACAAACGAATGTAGGGAAAAGCCTCAGCTCCGCCTTCTTCAAAACTGAGCAAGGAAACGGGCGGTATTCCATCCGGCCATAACTTCTTAGCGGACGACCACATTCTGCTTCGTCTTCGCCCTCATTGTCATCATTCGAAGAAAGTTTCGGCACTCCTGACCTGAGGTATGGTGGCCTCATCTGCCAGAACACAGAACACACCACTTCGTCCTCATCGATTCAGGGCGCTAAAAATTGCGTATTCCAAACCTCCGTCATGTGAATTACGTTGGTTTTATACTATTTCGCCTTCTTCGTTCTTCACAATCATGTGTGTAGGCTGAAGGGCGTTTTCTGGCCGTGTTCCAGGCGTCAAGGCGCCGTCAGGGGGCGCCTTGTTGAAGTTATCACTGGCGGAACCTAATCGGGTTCGAATTAACGGACGTCTTAATACATGACGTCTATGGACGCTTGGCTCAACCACATCGTCCCCGCACGGGGCACCTTGAGTATTCATGGTGACGGTGAGCAGCGACACCGCGGACCCCGAGCTCCCAACATAAGCCGTGTCCAACCGTGGCGAGGTGTTTAAAGGTGAAGGGTAGAAGCCGTAAACGGTGGCCGTCGGAGCCTTGGTCAAGCTCCGGCCGATGGGCTCCCTGCCTGTCTACCAGGCAGGAAGCTCCGGGACCTCTTTGACTACCAGGGTAAAGTCAAAGGAGAAAGTACCCCCGTCTCCCTGCTTTTATACTATGCTTTATGGTATTGTCTAACCCCCCCCCCAACCGTGATCGGCCCCCTAAAAGGGGCCGCACCGAAGTATCGTTTCCCCCATTGCCATCTTTGACATTTCCTGCACCAGATCATTACTCTCGATTTCTTGTCATGGAGTCCCTCAATCCAACCCACCCTCTTGCATCTCACTCATTCTTCTTGATCGCCAAGTATCTTGAAGCCATAATAGGAAAATCATATCAGGCAAAAAAACAAAGAACTGGTGAACTCCTCATCGAGGTAAATGACAAGCAGCAGTCCACAAAGCTTCTAGCTCAGACTAGACTGGCTGATCTAGACATCACGGTCACACCCCGTCGGAGTCTCAACAGCTCTCAGGGTGGGATATCAGAGCCAGATCTCCTGAAACATGCGGATCTCCTTGCCGGCTTGAAGGATCAGGGCGTCACTGCCGTGAGACGCATCACCATCCGTAGAGACGACAAGGAGATTCCCACCATGCACATCATCTTGACCTTTGACCGCGCAGTTCTCCCACAACATATATATGCAGTTTTATCCGGTGCTCAATACGTCCGTACATCCCGAACCCGCGGCGCTGTTTTAAGTGCCAGCGGTTCGGGCACGGTACGAACTCTTGCCGTGGCCGAACGACGTGTGCAAAATGCGCGGCGCACGATCATCCTAGTGACAACTGCCCATCCGAAACCCTCACTTGTGTAAACTGCGGGGGGCCGCATGCGGCATACTCCCGCAAGTGCGAAAAATTCCAACTTGAAAAAAAGATCATAAACATTAAGGTAACCGAGAACATCACCTTTCCAGAGGCGAGAAAGAGGTTCGCCTCTTTCCCTCTGGGGAGGTACGCTGACGCGGCTCGCCGGGGGGCGGAGCGGCGTCTGGTGTCCACAGGGACCCAGTTCAGCGAGTCTGACCTGGTCCCGCCCCCGCCCCCGCTGGGTTGCCTCACGCAGCCCAACCCGGCACCACGCCGCTTGCTGAGGCAGCAGCGGTTGTGGCGCAAACCACTTCTGTCGGGACCGGTGCCGCTCCCGCCCCTGTCTCCCCGTCCTCCAGTGCGTTGGAGGGTACCGAGGTGATGGACACCACGGGCCCCGCATCGGCTCCCACCGCCACCGCACCGCCCGTGCCACTTTTGGCGTCCCCAACGCCCGCGGGGGTGGCGGCTCAAACGAAGGGCTCCCTAAGGGGGGCCAAGTCCGGGGGGCCCGGTCCGTCGGGCACCCCTCGGACATCCGACGACAAATGGATGTCGGGCCGTTCCTGCCTGCAACGCAGCGCAAGGAGCGGCCTCCGACGGCCAAGCCAGTAGAAAGGCCTAAAAAGCCTAATCCAAGAGTAACAGCCCCGAAAGACGACACATGAACATACACGAACACACACACTCCAGTCATTCTTAAATTTAAATAATGGAACAGAAAAATCATTCAATGGAACTTGTGGGGAGCGCACTCGCGCCCTGCCCCCTCTCCCACTTCGAGCGCACGCCGGCGGCTATGGCCAAGCCGGCTGACGTGGCCGGCACGGGGGCAACCTTCTCGCAGCAATGCGCTGCGCTGTACATTGCCAACCACCCCGGTAACAACCCGTTTCGGGTCTGGGTTCCCGTTTCCTCCGCGACGCCTCGGAGGGCGCGCTCGTAGCTCGGAGGGCGCGCTCGTAGTCTGTGCTCGGATCGTCCGACGCCAGAACAAAGGATGCTTCCGTGCCTCCTGCTCGTCTCCGAAAAAAAGGCCTCACGTTGGGTCGCCAGATGTGGAGTTCTACATTTCACACACTAGTGATTTCCCAAACCCCGCAGCCATCCGCGCTAAGCAAACATGCCTTGCGAGCGCCGGCTGCGGACGGGTCGTTGTTTGCGGAGACAGACAAAGGCAGGAGGCGACGAGGGCAAAACACCAATGGCAGCATTTATTGCAATGTGCAAATCAAATATACTGCATACAGACTAATCGTAGGCCATAACGGTAACACTGGGAGCGAGACATTAAACAACGCTAGAGATCGAGATGTTCGACTCACCGATGGCATACCGGAGCGGCGGAGCGCTGCGGAGTGCGAGCGCGGTTGCAGTCTCCCAGCTCGCCCGGACGCGTCCCATTGTGGCGCTTTCCCCCAAAGGTCAGGACCAGCGCGCCGAAACGTCCGCGCGCTACCGGATCCCCAAGACAAGAGAGCGTCCTCTCGTCATGCGAAAACCCCACCAGACCTCGCCTTTTGGTGGCGCTAGATCGAGGAAGAACTGGTTCTCGGGTAAGGCAGAGGGGAAAAGGGTCAACGCCTCCACCAGGGCGACAACAAACCGTCCGGTCGCTGGCGCCCTCCCGTATGGTTCCCGTCGGGGTGAGCGAGGCGCGTTGTCCCGCCGGCCGCGATGGGAAGCTAGCCAGAAAGGGGTTCGCGTGAAAGTCGCGATCCCCCCAACTGCAGAGGCCTCCTAAAAATCTTGACGATGTGTATGAGATTCTGCATGCCAGTCAGCCAAGTATCATGTGTCTGCAGGAAACCCACCTCAATTCTAAACAAACAAATTTCTTAAAAAGGTACATGGTATTCAGAAAGGACAGGGTTGGCTGCACCCACTCTTCAGGAGGTGTGGCCATTATCGCCCGGAAAACATTAGCATGCCACCCTCTCTCTTTAAACACTGTCCTCGAGGCTGTAGCGATCCGAAAGATAATATTAATAGGTTGATAACGGTATGCTCCATCTACATTCCTCCTGATCATGCACTTTCGAGCTCTGATTTTGAGGCGCTGGTCGACCAGCTGCCCCAAAACCCTAATACTAACAGGCGACCTTAATGCCACAACTCTCTTTGGGGCTCCTTTCCCGAAAGGATGCCCGAGGTCGCGTGATATGGAAGTTTCTTACATCCTCCGGAGCATGCCTCTTCAACAAAAAACAGCCTACATACATAACATAGGACACAATACATACTCGCATCTTGACTTGGCTGTTGGTTCCGAAATTCTCTTTCCATGTCTTTTAGTGGGGTGTGGGCGCAGACCTATATGGTAGTGACCATTTCCCCACTTCATTTAAAGTATATAGGTATAGGCCGAGCAGCCATCTTCCCCTAAAAGGTTTAATGAATCAAAAGCAAACTGGAGCACATTCACACAAACATCTCAACTACACCACACATCCATACGACACCTACACGTGGAGGAAGCCGCCCAACTCGTCACGGCGCACATCCTCGACGCCGCCGAAAAGTCCATTCCCCAGGCCTCCGGGGGGTTCCGCACCCCAAGGAGGCCCTGGTGGAACGGGGAAATGCAGGGGGGCGCGAGGGGCCCAGAACAAGGCGTGGGTGTCCTTCGCCGGTCCCCCACGTCAGATAACCTAATTTCTTTTAAACGGGCAAAGGCTTTTGGGAAGCGAGTGCGTCGTGAGGCGAAAAGAGAGAGTTGGCGCGCCTTCCTAACTTCCATAAACTCATACATGACACACAAAAAGTCTGGACACGAATACGAAAACTAAAGGACAACAGACACACAGCCTGCCCCTGGTTAGTACAACAGGGGACACACTGGAAGACCAGGCTAACACACTTGCACAACACTTCGAACACGTGTCCAGGTCAGCACACTGCACAAACACTTTCATGAAACACAAAAAATGTGCAGAAAAAAAGCCCTTACACGACAAAGACAAATCAAAAACTTCTTACAACTTGAATTCACTCTTTATGAGTTGAGGGCTGCCCTGAGCACGTGCAAAACCCTTTAGCTCCAGGCGCAGATAAGATTACATACACCATGATACAGCTTCTACACCCAGACACTCTTGAAACACTCTTACACCTATACAATAAAATATGGCTTTCGGGGCACATTCCACGCTTTGGAGAGAGGCCATAGTAGTGGCTTTCCTAAAGGAAGGGAAAAGGGCGCTTCCTCTCCCGCCAGTTATCGTCCCATTTCCCTGACAAGCTGCCTGTGTAAGCTCTTTGAGAAGATGATAAACAGGAGACTCGTGTACTTCTTAGAGTACAACGGTCTTCTCGAGAGCTGCCAGGCAGGCTTTAGGGCGGGGCGATCTACGAACGATCAACTCGTTGCGTTAGAGTCATATATTAAAGATGCTTTCCTCCATAAGCAGTACTGTATGACAGTATTCTTTGATCTTGAAAAGGCGTATGACACTGCTTGGCGGTACGGCATCCTCAGCGATTTGAAGTCCTTTGGCATTCGGGTAACATGATGAAACGCTTGTTAGTTACCTGTCTGAAGGACGTTTCGCGTGCGAGTTGGAGTTGCACTGTCTAGGGTTAAAGTGCAGGAAAACGGCGTGCCGCAAGGTGGTGTTTTGAGTTGCACTTTGTTTATTGAAAAAATGAATTCTCTTCGGAAGGCACTACCACCATCGATCTCCTGTTCAATCTATGTAGACGACGTTCAACTCTCTTTCAAATCGTGTAACTTGTCTATCTGCGAGCGACAAGTGCAGCTTGGTGTGAACAAGCTAGCCGGCTGCGCAGATAGCAACGGTTTTAAATTTAATCAGGAAAGTGCACTTGTGTTTTGTTTTCAAGAGGCGTGGCGTTCGGCCGGATCCAGACATTCGACTCCACGGTTTCTCTATTCCTGTCAAAAAGGAACACAAGTTCTTAGGTATTATCTTTGACGAAAAGCTCACATTCATCCCAAACATAAAACAACTGAAACATAAATGCTTAAAAACACTGACTATCCTGAAGGTTCTCTCGCACATTTCTTTTGGTGCTGACAAACAACTTCTTTTACGTGTTTTACCAGCCTAATAGGTTCACGATTGGACTATGGTAGCATTGTCTATGGGTGAGCCACTAAAACATCCCTCAGAATGCTGGACCCTGTCCCTTTATCTAGGGCTCCGCTTGGCGTGTGGCGCCTTCCGAACTAGTCCGGGCGAAAGCCTGTATGTAGAGTGCAACACATAGAACCTTCCACGTCAACGAGCATACACAGACCCCCTTTATGCCTTTAAAATTTCATCCATCCACACCATCCTTTTAAATCAGTTTTTCATGATACATCCATGACTGAACTCCTTTTAAAACGACCATCGTTATCTGCGCCCTTCTCTTACAGAGTTAGAGAGGAAGCGTCAGAGCTTGATGTCTCCTTTTTAGAACCATCCAAATTTCTGTAACAGATTTCATAACACCATGGCATCTCCGCCCTGTGTCATGCGACACTTTTTTCACACATGTAAATAAAAAACCCAGCTCCCACATGTGCAATTCTGCAGCACTTCTTGTATTTGCAGCAGAAGTATCAATTTTCTGAATTTTATACGGACGCCTCTAAAACTTCCACCTCGGTGTCCTGCGCGGGGCATGGGCCCGGCCTTAGTGTCACTAGAACTCTTAACAGTAATACAAGTATCTTTACGGGAGAGTCTTATGGTGTACTTCTGGTTGTTAATCATATCCTTCAAAGCCACATCCCACAATCTATTATATATACAGATTCTCTCAGTGTTGTGCAGGCGTTGTCGTCAACAAAGTCTTAAAAAAACACGTTATAAATTTAATAGTCAAGGGGATTATGTCTGTGTATGTCCACAAATTTGAACTAGTCCTTCGCTGGGTCCCTGGCCACTGTGGTATAGCCGGGAACGAAGCAGGGATCGAATGGCTGCTGCTGCTACACTCTCGAATGCAGTAGACATAACCACATTACCCTACACCGACGTGAAACCACACATCAGACAAAAATTCGCAAAACATGGCAAACACAC